>JASVEL010010282.1:0-29476 GCA_032618575.1 Nicotiana noctiflora
CGTGAGGCTGAGTACCAGGTCCCTGCCATCTTTGGTTGATGAGCAACCAGTAACTAGTGTGAGCACATGATTTTTGCCCCAAGAAAATTATTCCAAAAATATATGCAAAAATAATTTTTGTGTAGAAACTTATTGATAATTATGTGGAAATACCAATATTTGTTTTTATTGGAAAATAAAGCAAAGAAAATTAAAACAAAATACATTTTGTATTAATTAGAAAATACCAAAAAAAAAATAGGAAAAAAAATTACTCTTTAATTCTACAATATCAGAAAAATTAAAAGAAAAAGTACAAAGAAAAATACAAGGAATAATAAATACAAGAATAATATAAAAATACAGAAAAGAAAATAAATAAGAAATATAATACGAAATACAAAACATATACAATAGATAATACAAACACAAAATACAATATGTAATACAAATATAATTGGACCGTGAATTGGACAAAATCAATGACCCAAATAAACAACACAAAGACGAGGCCCAAAAATTAAGTGACTGGTGTGCCTATACATAATTCAAACGCCATCGTTTAAAAAACTAAATCTGGACCATTGATTAATTGATCATACGGACCAGGAATAGCGATTATCTAATAAATGAAACGACATCGTTCATCCAAAATAATTGAGACTGTTCATTTGATTCATCTAACGGTTGAGGATGAGAGCTTTATTAAATCACACGATGTCGTGTGATTGGCAGTGAATCTTGTCCGTTCATTGAGTGTGATCCAACGGGCTGGCACATATCATTACATATTAAATATATCAAAGGGTGTGTTTATATTCATTACACACCCTTCATCTTCATAGCAAAACCTTAGCCTCCCTATGGTTATCTCAGCCATCGCCGGAATTTTACCGGCGGAAGTTCAGACCGGTCACACTCTTCGTCCACCCTTCACACTCTTGAATCCACTTCTTCTCCTCTTTCACCCCCTCTCCATAGTTTTCGTCAAAAACCCCTCCTGTGGTTCAAATCTAGAAAAACAACTCGCCGGAATCCTAGCCGGCGACCACCACCTTTGAACCACTGTCTACCATTAAAACCCCTGAACCACCATGAACTCCTTTTTCACCCCATCTACCTACTTTCCTTCGAATCAGACCCAAACTCGTCGAATATTGAAAAATATTTTGCCGGAACCCTACTCCGGTGAATACACTTAATCCCAAAACTACCCCCACCAAACCCCTAGCCTCTTCCAAATATCTTTCTTACAAAAGAAAACTCAAAAAGACTGTTCGAATGTCCAAAAGCCAAGAAAAGGGCTTATGGACTTCTGATACTAGAAATCAAGAAAAGAAAATAAAAATGAAGAAAAAAAAGAAAGAAATAGGAAGAAAGAAAAGAAAACACACGAAAAAGCTAAGTATCCAAGAAACCCTAGTTTTTTTACTATGCATAATTGTTTCTTGATTTCTTCTACCTCTTCTGTTTTGGGGCTTTCCTGAGTATAATATAGTCTATTACATGCTCAAATCCCTTTTGTTTGTGCTAATTTTCTGATCTTGTACTTTGGATTTTCAAGCTTATATGTTTCTTTTTTGATAAGATCTTTAGTTAAATTGCATGCTTTGTAGCCATACTTAGGGTTCTTATTTGATAGGTCTAAACTCATGATTAAGTATTATGTTCATTCGATTCAACCTATTATCAAATTGTTCCCCTGAATCTTGTAATTGAGTGTTTAATCGTAATATGGCTATATTTGTAATACTGTTTAATGTTGGCTATCATTGCAATACAATTTTGACTTTTGACTTTTCTCAACTTCTGATTAATTAAAGGATTAATGGGGTAATCAGTCTTAATTTGGTTATGTTTGTAAGATTGTCTAATGTTGGATATTTCTGCAACTTAGGCTTTGGTTTAATTGATTACTTAGTCTTAAATTGACTTTATTCGTAAGACTGCCTGATATTGGCTATTTGTGTAATCCAATTTTGACTTTGACCTTCAAAAAGGACTAATTAATTAAAGCCAGATGAGTAAATAAAAGGAAAACACAAGGGTTAAAGGGGAAGGGATAAAATGGTATTTGGTAATTAGACTAAAGGGGTAAGGGTATAAAGGCAATGCTGCCTCGATTTTGTGTAATTAATCGAACAATGAAGAGTATATTGGATATGCTAAAAGGGTAAATAAGTAGAAATTAATAGCAAGTGAGGGTAATAGAGTCAATAAAGGGTAATTAGAACCAAGTGGATGCCACTAGAACCTTCTAGCAGGGGTTCTAGTGCATTCACGGTTAAAATGAGTGGATTAATATAAAAATAAATTGAAAGAGCAGGGTGGGAAATTTGAATATTAATTTCAATTTTTTCCTCCCATTTTTTCTCTATAAATAGGCCTCCTTAGGCCACATTTTGAGAGGTTTAGAAATTTGACAAGGCTAAAAATACATAGAAATTATACTTGATTATTGTTTTATTTGTTTGATTGCAATTCAAGTAGAGAACTCCCGAGTCCTGGTGTTTTTGTCTACTGTTCTACATTGTTTGCTGAAGCTGTTGGGTTTTAATCGTGATTTCAAGCATGTGCTGTGTTATTGTTGTTTATCGCTTGAATTCATGCATTGTTGCTGATCTTTTTCTTCTTTATCACCTTAGAACTCATCGAGTTTCATTTCAATTTGACCAGGTACACTCTTGATCTTCGAGGATGTAATTAAAGCTGTGAAGATATGAAATTATCATTAATTTTCTGTTACGTTTGATTCTATTCATCTTATAGATAGAGAATACCTTAGATCTGTGTAATTTGTTAGGATTCTATGTATATCATGGACTTGGACTATATAAACTCTGAACTGAAGCTAATGATTCTAGAGTAATTAGTTTAGATATAAATATAGGACAATACTAAGTAGATTAGTTAAAAATGATCACCTAAGTCAGAGATTTGAAAACTGTTAAAACTTAGTTGATTTACTTGTAAATTTTCATTCGCTTTTAAACTAGAAATGTAATACAAAAAAAATATTGAAGTACTTTTGTTAGTTAAATTATGAATCAGTAATTGTTAACGAGAAAAATATGAAGTAGCTAGATTTATATTCCATTTATAGTTCTGAATTATTTAAATTAGCTTTATAACTCTCTTTTAAGTTCAAAAACCTGATATGAAATAGGAATCAAATACGAATGAAGTTAAGGATTTGATTAAAATATGTCAACTGTATAGCTAGCTTAGCAATTCCGAATTAACAAGTAATAAAGTAGTTCTGCATTGAATAAGTACACATTTCGACTAATAAACTCAGCCTAATTAATCTGGTAACTAAAACAGTAGTATATAAATGAAATCGGTGTTAATTTTTTCTCTTCAAATTTTGATATTAAAAGTCACAATACTTGTGTACATGTATAATTAGTTTGATAAGAATGTTTAAACTTGTTTTAAATTTGGTTAACAATTTGGACATGATCAGACAGAAGAAGCTAGATTCAATTGTGATAACTTTTAGGACCATAAGAATTGAGTTTGTAATTATGAATTGGGATCTAATTAGCCCAATGCACTTCTGTGCATTCTCCTTGTGTTGAACATGATTTCCAGGCCCAAAACATATAGTGTCCTGGATGGGAATGGAATATACAATTAAACTGCTAATAGGTATCTTATATATGGCAAAAATATGTGATAGAAAACATAGCACACCCTAGGTTTGACTTCTAAAATACAATGAGATGAGCCTCGTTATAAGCTAAAATACACGGGGCCCTCAAATAATTGTTATAAATGTTTAGACTCGGAAGGACCGTCTAGCTAATTTCACGATCTTTCCCAAAGTAAAAAGGCATAGAAACCTTAGGCACAATTCTAATATACATTCTCAAGTATGGGTGCACATTTATGTGACCCAAATCCTACTCTCAACGAAGTTGAAATGTATCTAAAGCCATATGTGTACTGGTACGGTGTGGTCAAAGAATGCATTCTCACGGCATTGTAATTCCTTAAAATGGAAAAGTGGAACACTAATGCACATAATTAAAAACATATAACAAGAATCAGATAAAAACGAATACAACAGTTGAGCGACCGTGCTAGAACCACAGAATTCAGGAGTGCCTAACACCTTCTCCCAGGTTAACAGAATTTCTTATCCGGATTTCTAGTTTGCAGACTGTAACAGAGTCGAACTTTCCTCGGTTTGGATTAAACCGGTGACTTGGGACACCATTATATTCTCAAGTGGCGACTCTGAAAAACTTAAATAACTAATCCCGTTCGGACTGTCCTTAAATTGAAAAAACTCCTCTACGCCCTCGCGGGTAAATAGTATATAAAAAATAAGGCGTGACAGCTCTAGCGACTCTGCTGGGGATAAGAAACCCAAAACTTTGGTTTAGAGTTTAAGGATTAGAGCTCAGTTAAATTGCTATTTTTGTTTATATTTGATTTCCCTATACATTTTTTATCAATGTGCTATATGTTTACCGCTTTGATATTACGTGAACTGTATATAAAATTGTGCCGAAAACCCTTCTCTTCTTTCCTCGGGGGATGTGCTTACTGGTTGAGACTCCCCTTTCCGTTAGTGTCAATACCAAAAATAAGAAAAGAGGTCGGACAAGTTACTAAGCCGGACGATCCCGCGGGTCCCCGGTACGTAGCCCCCTCCTCGACTCGAGTTGTCCGCTCGGATACACAATCTAGAAGCAATGAAAAATCAGGATATTGAGCCTAGAATTAGGACAATTATCTGCATCATATCTGACTTAGGGGACTCAATACAGGGGTTGGGTCAGTCTAGGACAGGTAACCTGAATATGAAAAGACCGAGCATGATTATATATTGCATTTATTTGTCTTGGGCCATTATGCTGACCGACTAAATAATTGAGGGAAAGAAAAGAGAAAAATAGGAAATTGTAGAAGAAACCGATATCTAAATACTGACAAAATTCTGTCGAAATTTTGAGGAAAATAGTTGGAATAAGTCAATTTTGTCAAATTAAAATAGTTGGTCTAAAAATAATCTGACCGAACTACGCTGGTTTGATTCTCACCATTAGGCGAGATAAGTAGATAACCCTTGACTGGTCCAACCACCCCTTTTACAAAAATAACAAAAAAATGTTAATTTTGAATAAATCAAAGTGATGCCATTTTGACAAAAATAGCCGAATGTCCCGAAAGGGCGCCAGAAGGCTGTTTGTGCAAAGATGGCCACTTTTGAGTCATTATCCCTAAAATAATAAGTACAGCCTTAAAATCTTCGGTTGAAGTGTTGAAAATCCGTATTTGCAAAATGGGGACTTTTCGTTTTTTGAAAAAAAAAAGAAATTTTGAAAAAATATATTTTGTCTTTTTGGGTCAAAATAACATGTGATTAAATCACCTTTAATAAATCTGCAGGATGAGCACAATGCAAAATGAACCTTTTTCATTAATGAATAAAATCCCTTTGGAGTTGCGTCTATGGTGGAATGATTTGGGTCAATACGGACAAGACGAGGTCAAGAAATATTTGAAAGGTCTTATCGAGTTGCTTGATATTATACCTCGCGGAGACATCATTAGAGCCTTGGTCACCTGCTGGGATCCCGCACACAATGTGTTCCACTTCTCGGACTTCGAGCTTACTCCGACACTGGAGGAGATTGACAGTTATATTGGAAAAAATGAGGTCCCCTTGAAAGACAAATATCTGGTTGCTCTAAGAGCCGTCACTGCTCATAGATTCTTGGATTCCTTAAAAATAGCCCGACGCATTCATAATGAAGATTTGGCCCATGGGTTCTGCACTATAAACTTTATATACCATAGATATGGTCACATTGGAGGTTTTAATAACCCGGCAAACAAACTCTATAGCAAAGCAAACCGGGCAAAATTGGAGGAACATAGACGTTTTGCTTTCATGGTGGCCTTTTTGGGTTTAATAATATTTCCAAGGAAAGACGGAAATATCGACATAAGAATTGCCGGAATTGTCACTACTCTCCTCACGCAGGATAATAGTACTTTGGCACCTATGATAGTAGCCGATATCTTTCGTGCCCTCACAACATGTAAAGCAAGAGTAGATTTCTTCGAGAGATGCAATTTGCTATTACAAATATGGATGATCGAGCACTTGTGCCATCGTCCTCATTTTCTGAGTTATGGATCTTCGGAAAGAACTTGCATAGAAGAGTTTTACACGAGGATAAAATGGGTCAAGTTGCTGGAAGGGTTTAAGGGTTGGATCACATACTTCCGATCTTTTACTGCTAGCCAGATAGAATGGGCATTCGGGTGGTTACCCGTCAATGAAATTATATACATGCCGCCAGAAGGATCGCACTTTCTCTTAATGGGGCTTAAAAGTATTCAACCCTACGCCCCATATCGAGTTTTACGGCAACTCGGAAGATTTCAAATAGTGCCAAAATATGGAGACCTCAACACTCAAGTAATAGAGATTAGTCACGACGGGCAATTTCCTGAAGCAAAAGTCCGTCAAATCTGGAATGAGTGTCAATGCATGAAATTGAACACTTGTGAAAGGAATCGGGCCAAAGGTGAAGTGTCACCTGGTTATTCCGCATGGTATAGAAGAGATTGTGAGCATGAAAGACCAGTGAAGAGACCTCACATCCAAGAATTTGCTGAGCTATCGAAAGAGCAATGAGATTGGTTGGCTAAGGAAAATGAGTACCGAGCAAAAATCAGTATGCTAGAAAAATAATCTTTTCTAGTATACGAAGGTCATCTCTCCAACGACAATCTTTTCGAACAGTAGAAATCAAGGATTCGGTAATTAAAGAAGGATATGTGTCAGGTTTAATTACATGGTCACGAAGGGATTCTTTATCATACTCAAAAGTTAAGTCAGATGGTACTATTTCTTCAACCAAATGTTCTTGAATAGGCTCAAAAGATTCTTTATCTTTAGAAGAAGATCTCATAGAGAAAGAACCTCTAGAAAGAGTACCAGAATAAAGAGTGATGGAACAAGAGGTACCACCACGAATGGACCCTAGGCCACGAGGCCTACCTCCTCTACCTCTTCTGTATCTTACAGGGGAGTTGGGAAAATTGTCAAGAATTGGGACTCTCCTAGGGTTAGGACTTGAAGTTGACATGGTAAAAAGATGTGAACTGAGGAAGAAGTGAATAAGAGTAAATAATGAAATAATTGGTGAAAGTTTGTGGAGAAGAAGATAAGGGAAAAGAGTTAGTTTATATATAAAAGCAACCGTAAAAGATTAAGGAGTGTAATGATGGAAAGCCTATAATAAAGGCAACTATCACTTCATGAATAGTGGAGTTGAACAAGAGAGAACAACAACAACAACAACAACAACAACAACAACCCAGTATAATCCCACTTAGTGGGGTCTGGGGAGGGTAGTGTGTACGCAGACCTTACCCCTACCCTAAGGTAGAGAGGCTGTTTCCAAATAGACCCCCAGCATCCTTCCCTCCAAGAACTACCCACCTTGCTCTTGGGAAGACTCGAACTCACAACCTCTCGGTTGGAAGTGGGGGTTGCTTACCATCAGAGCAACCCCTCTTGTCGCAGAACTAATAAACAAGTGACATGTATGCAGTGCATTAAATAGAAAAGACAACTGAAGCGTTTGTACTGTCATAAAATTGATTATGGCAAAAATTCCCATTTTAATAAAGTTCCACTTCTCAATTATTTAATTGATAAATAAATGGAAAGTGCGGGGACTATCTGTATTGAAAAAAATTAATTTTTTTTATTGAAGATGACGTGTCATGACACGTGGTCCGGTCAAATAGTCAAAGCGTGATAATTAGTTAAGAGACACGAGCTACAACAGATGCAGAAGAGAAGATACTTAAAGGCACGAGTTATTATTCAAATGAAATGAGTCTCGTACGTGTTCGAGTCATTTAAAGCTCGAAGATCAAAAGAAATTGAATAAATGAATATGATAGCGTAAAGGAGCCCAAATCCAGTATTAAACAACAAATACATTGAGAGAATTTGTATTTAATAGGAATGATTGAATAACGTTTCTTTTAATGTCATTTATTGCTCATAATTGCTTGATTAAGACAAAGACATTACACTTTCTCCTAGAGTTAACTATAAAAGGTGAATGTCTCAACATCTGTAGGACAAGAAAGATCATCGGGATTATACTGAAATATATACTTATTCATTGTTTTATTGTTATTCTCAAAGTCTCTCATTTCTTGATTATCAGTAACCCGATTTCTCTTTTATTTTTTAGCTTTAACCAAATATTCAATTTTTTGGTTAAACATTTTTATTGGCCGAAGAAATGTAGGAAATAAGATAGATTGCAGTGATATAAGATGACCATCTCAATAATTAATATACCACAAATTTGAACTTCACAATATTGTCTTAAAGTTTTACTTGTATAAGTTCGAACACATTATTTTCTCAGGTATCATATTACCTCATTTATAGTTTTCTTTTTGTATATTTCATAATGAAATTACTTCTCATGAATTACCAGTGAAATTACCATATTATTTCAAGTGCCAAATATGAAATTACCTATATTTATAAAAAATTATACATTTCGAAGTATAGTGTTGTACATACCACTCATGAATTGGTCAAAAATATCACCTACAACGATACTTCTTACGGGGCATATTATCAGTAAAAAATATACCAAGTAACTTGAAAAATAACATCAAATAAATATTAGTATAGCCAACATCATTATGACTTCATAATTCCGCCTTGGAGTTTTGAGTTATAAAAACTGAACTCCAAACAAGTATTTAGAGTTTCACTTATAAAATTAAAAAAAAATCGAACTTCTACAAGTGAATTCTATGATAATATTTGAAGTTCGAAAAGAGAACGAGAAAAATATATGTTGATAAAGACAACATGAAAGGGGAAAGTCCCTCATCTGCCTCAACGACACCGAACTATACTATTATTATTAGGTTGGATTTTTGTATTAAAAATTAGGTTGACATTCCAAAATAATAACGTGGAGTTTGCACTAATAAAGTTATAAACTCCAACATACAGTGCTGCAATTCCACATGTAGTTAATTTTTTAACTCCAGCATAGTATATTAGGGTTTCATTTATCGAAGCTTCGAACTTCAACATCGATTGCCGGAGTTGTTCTGTGTTTTAGTATTGGGGGTATTTTTGTACAAATATTTCCTTTTTGTGAAAAAATAGCTATATCCTAATAGCTTTTTAATGATTTCCCCAAAAAATCAATTTTTACGACTACAATACAACCTTCTTTGGCCCAATACATACTTTTGCGCCAAAATTTCACGGTATAACCAGTTTTCGGACCGGTCAATCAAAAATAGCTAGCGTTTACCAAGTCAATGAAAAATAGCAACTGTTTTGGTGCAATAAAGATCGGTACAACATAATATATTGGAGTTCGGTGCACTTGTGTATGAACTCCAGCATATTATGCTGGATCGGTATTCTTTGATGGCTCTAGTATAATATACTGGAGACTGGAGTACTGATGCTCCAAACTCCAGTATATTATACTGGACCATTATAATTGCTGGAACTCCAATGTATTATGCTGGAGTTCTAGTGTATTTATGCTGGAACTCCATCATATTTTGCTGGAGTTCCAGCATACTATCTTGGAACTTCAGTATAATACGCTAGAGTTCAAGTATACTTATGCAGTTATGTTGGAACTCTAGCATAATATACTGGAGTATTTTCCAGGTATTGAACAACGCTTTCGTTCAGATTTCTCTTTACATAAAAAGTGGCTAAATTTTGATTATTTTTTAAATTAGGCTATTTTTGAACGACCAGTTGTAAATCTGGCTATTTTTAAAAATAGCACTACTTTTGCGGGACAAGCCCAAAACAACCTAGCTATATTGGTCCTAATTTGACTTTTCATTCAGAGGCCCAAAAGTTCCCGAGTCTGCGGTTCTCCGTTCAAACTACCTAAACCCTTTGGCCTTAACTCCATTGCCAAAACTGTCGTGGCCTTTCTTCCTCCAACACAATCCACATACATGGCATCATTGCCACCATTTCTACTTCCATCTCCACCTAATTTCTCTTCTCGCACATGAATACAGATTCTTATACAAATTTTATACCTATAGAATAGTAATATAGATGGACGTAAGAAGATTGAAAATTCCCAAAACTATTGCTATATTTTCACATATCAAACGTCCTTTGACCTGTGTGATTTATACTGCTTCTTCAGATCAAATCAGCGAGACATTACATCAAACACCTTCTAAGCAGCCTAAACCCAGCTCAGAAAGTAAACAGCAAAAGGTATTTGATTTGAATTTGCGCAAATGGGTTACTTCAGTTCTCTCAAACCCACACGTGGATTCGTTAAAGATCAAAGATTTGCTGACCCATCTGACTCCACAGCAGTTTGATGCTATTTTCTTGGAAATTCATTCATCTTTAAAACCATTGAATGCTTTGAAATTTTTCCATCTAGCGTCCGGTTCTTATGGTTTTAGTTTCAGTGTTCAATCTTATTGTACTCTGCTTCGTTTGCTCGTTGCCTCGAATCATGATGATGCAGCTAGGTTGCTTTTGATAAGGTTAATTGATGGGAAACTACCTGCATTGTTTGATTGTCCCCAACAACAGCATGTAGAGGTAGCTGTTTCTTTAGCGGAGTTAAGTCGCTTGTCTGATTTTGATGTTGCTGTTAGGACATTTGATCTTTTGGTTCATCTATGTTGTACCCAATTCAAGAATGTTGGGTTTGATGTTGCATTGGATGTATTCAGGTTGTTGGCGAGTAGGGGCTTGTATCCTTCTTTGAAAACTTGTAACTTTTTGTTGAGTTCTCTTGTGAAAGAGAATGAGCTTTGGAAGAGTTATGAGGTTTTCGGAGTTTTGAAGGATGGTGTTAAACCTGATGTTTACTTGTTTAGCACTGCGATTAATGCTTTTTGTAAAGGAGGGAGGGTAGACGAGGCGAAAGAGTTGTTTCGAAAGATGGAAAACTTGGGTGTCGTGCCAAATGTTGTCACTTATAATAACCTCATTCACGGGCTTTGCAGGAATGGTAATTTAGAAGATGCCTTCTGTCTGAAGGAAGAAATGATATTAAATGGTGTAAAGCCAAATATTGTCACTTATAGCATAATTATTAATTGTCTGATGAAACTTGAGAAATATGATGAAGCTGATTGTGTGCTGAAAGAAATGTCAAACAAGGGGCTTGTTCCAAATGAGGTGATGTATAATACCATCATTAATGGCCATTGCTCAGCAGGAAATATCCAGAAAGCTTTACAGGTAAGGGATGAAATGTTAAGAAAAGGAATTCTCCCCAACTCAGTTACTTGCAATTCACTGATCAAAGGCTTTTGTAAGGTAAATCAAGCTAGTCATGCTGAAGAACTCTTAGAGGAGATGTTATTACATGAATTGAGTGTAAATCTTGGCTCATTTAATAATGTTGTCCTTGTACTGTGTAAAAATTCTAGGTTTTTTTCTGCACTACGGTTTACTAAGGAAATGATATTAAGGAGTTTGAAACCAAATGATGGGTTGCTGACCACATTAATTGGTGGGCTTTGCAAGGAAGGGAAGCATTCAGAAGCAGTTGAGCTTTGGCATATGCTGCTGATGAAAGGGCTCACTGCCAATACAGTGACCTCAAATGCTCTAATTCATGGGCTTTGTGAAGCTGGTAAGATACAAGAGGCTGTTCGGATGCTGAAAGCGATGCTAGACAGTGGTGTTCAAATAGATAGCATTACGTATAATAGTCTTATCTGTGCATTTTGCAAAGACGGAAACTTAGATGGTGCCTTTATGTTGAGAGAAGAAATGGTAAAGCAAGGAAGTGCACCTGACATTTCAACTTACAATGTGCTGCTGCATGGGCTTGGCGAGAAGGGTAAAATAGATGAAGCCCTGTTGCTATGGGATGAATGTCGAAGCAAGGGACTTGTCTGTGATATTTATACCTATGGGGCCTTAATAAATGGTTTGTGCAAAGCTGATAAACTTGGAAAGGGCAGAGACCTTTTCCATGAGATGCTCAGACAAGGCTTAGTCCCAAATATAATTGTTTATAACACCCTTATTGGAGCTTATTGTAGAAATGGGAATGTGACAGAAGCCCTTAAACTTCGCGATGACATGAGAAGTAGGGGTATTCTACCAAATGTTGTCACTTATTCCTCTCTCATACATGGCATGAGCAATATCGGGCTTATTGAGGACGCGATGAACCTTACTGATGTAATGCGTACGGAGGGAGTTCCACCTGATGTTGTTTGTTATACAGCATTGATTGGAGGTTATTGTAAATTGGGTCAGATGGATAAAGTAAGGGGCATTTTGCAGGAAATGTCATCACACAATATAAAACCTAATAAGATAACTTATACAGTCATTATTGATGGGTATTGCCAAGCTGGTAAAGTTAAAGTAGCTAAGGAGTTTTTTGCCGAGATGATACAGAAGGGAATCACTCCTGATTCTGTCACCTATAACGTTTTGACGAAGGGGTTTCTGAAGGAAGGAGAAGTAGAAGAAGCCTTTTCACTTTTAGATCGTATTTCCCTTACAGGAGTTGGTTTAGATGAAGTTGCATATACTTCTTTAGTTAATTTGCTTCCCCGGAGATCAGCAAGCTCGAACCAAGAATGAAATGAACTGACACAAGGTCCGGACACTCATCTGGTCGGAATAGTCCCAACCTCACGTTTCTAATGCAAAAGAAGCTATAAACTTGCCTGAGCACCTGCTGGACATGTAAAAGGCACCTGTCTGATTTTCTAAAGACATAACGGAGTCATGGCAAGGACACACTTGTGCACATTGGGTTAGACTGTCTGTCATCTTTGAAACTTAAATGATTCTTAAATGATTCGTTCTTCTCAATTATATCCTGTTATACCTATTCCTTCATTTTGGGGAAATGCAGAGTCGGCTAGAGGGTAAGGCTGGTGAAGCGGTGGCTTTAGGCCCCATGAAATTTAAGGCCCCAAATTTTAATTTATCTTAAAAAATTAGTCTAATTGACTCTTGATAATCGAAATGTGTCATCTAAATTAAAACAGATGGAGTATAAGTTACATGTAAATTGTAGTTTTGATCGGATTCTATTAAAAAATGTATATTTAAGTTGTAGATAAATTGTAGATTTTAATCGAATTTGCACATATTTTATAAAAAAAAAGTTGTTACTTTCTGTAAATATAAAAACTAAAACAAAACTTGTATATATACAAAAAAGAAATCACATAAAAGTATATATATTTTATTAATTAGATTTAATGGGTTGCTCTGATGGTAATTATGACAAGAGGGGTTGCTCTGATGGTAAGCAACCCCCACTTCCAACCAAGAGGTTGTGAGTTCGAGTCTCCCCAAGAGCAAGGTGGGAAGTTCTTGGAGGGAAGGATGCCGGGGGTCTATTTGGAAACAGCCTCTCTACCCTAGGGTAGGGATAAGGTCTGCGTACACACTACCCTCTCCAGACCCCACTAAGTGGGATTATACTGGGTTGTTGTTGTTGTTGTTGTTGTAATTAGATTTAATGGCTTAAGGCCTTTTAGTAAAGCTTGGCTTTAGGCCACAATATGGATTGAGCCGCTACTGGGGAAATGGGGTTGTGTCAACATGTTAATACCCTTATATGTGATTTCTAAGAGTTAGGGTAGCTGTCCCAGACAATAGTATTGGAGATTGAAATATTGGGTGCTTGCATTAACATCTTCGACCGGTTCCAGCATGCTGCCACCTTAACCATCCTTTGTTGCTTTTTTGAACTTCTTGTGTCATCTAGTTGCATGGCATTCAGTATTCATCTTTTATCATATGATTTTGCGTTTTCAATCTAGATGAGAAAGCCATGCATGTTTTATGTTTTCCCTGTTTGCTTTCTAATCTGTTAATCAGTATAGTAACTCAGTGCTCTTGCATTGTCCTCAACATTAAGCAGTTATCTCAAAACTTCAGTGCTGAAAGATTTATTCACATTTTCAGTCCTTAAACCTCCAATAATTTTCGTCTCGTTGTGAGAATACAGAAGTTCCTTCGTGAACTTACATTCTGTATTCTACTTTCTGTGGAACTTATGTGAAAGTTTTCTTTGTTTTTATCAATTTCATTTCATCTTCTGACATGTATTGCTAAATTTTCTTTTTGCCTTCTTTTCTTTTTTAATTCCTAAGAACTGACTCATCATTGTGGGTCCAGATTTCTTCCATGTGCTTTGAGTTAGTTGCTAATGCTGGTGAAGATAAAGGATCCAGGCAGCTGGTGGATGGTTCTATGGTAATCTTTTTGTAAGCCTTTCTGATACATGTAGTATTATCCCTTTTTCTGTGCCTCCCCCTAAATTTTGTGTCTGTTTTTGCTCACATTTTAGATCCTTTCTAATTTAGCTCATTTTCCAACTTGTATTCGTCAATATCCAAGCTGATATTAAGGTTTCATGAGGCCCATGTTCCAAATACTATGACACCTTTTTAAAATTAACACACCATCTTGGTATTATCAATGAATTCTTTAAATTTTTTTGGTAATTAGAGATTTTATATACCTGGTAAAAAGAAGTATTTACAACCGGTTCTAAAAACCCTCAAGGTAGGCAAGTCTGGGCCACTCTACAATCTACCCTACTATAAAACTTCAAAATCTATAACAGTTAATAACTACTACATTCATAATTAACAGAAACACAGAAACTAAGGATAGTAATCAGTGTTGTCAAAGACGCGCTTAAAGCGCGCTTAAGCCCTGAAGCGAGGCTCAAAACATGTTGAGCGCTTCGCCTCGCTTTGTGGGCGCTTTAGTGTCTCATCAAGGCTCTAAGGCATACTTTTCCTTTCTAATGAGTGAAATCCTAAAAAAAGCTACATTGAACAATTGAATTTCACTATGTTGTAAAAAAAAATCAATTTCTTTGTCCATATACTTGTTATTCATACTTATAATTATTAGTCTTGGACTACATATACATATTTTTATTTTTTCTTCAGTTGCACCTTTTTTCATTAAATCCCACGCTTTATTTGCGCTTTGCGCTTAAAGCCCCAACGGACCTTAGAGCTTTTTTGCGCTTTTCGCCTTTGATAATACCGATAGTAATTCATTCTTCTCAATTGGCCTGCCATTCTTCTATGGCCTGCACCTCCAACATGTACGTCTTGAACAATCTGTCTCACCAGAGTTGCAGCTTGTCTCCTTCTATTCTGAAATATCTGTTGGTTCCTTTCTTGCTAGGCATAGTATGCACATCCAGCCAAACTCATTCTATAGATCTCTGCCTTGGCATTTTCACCATTCATGAACTGGATTGCCCATGCTTGGTCATCCACCCACCCCATTGCCTGTCAATCAACACCCTGCCATCTTAGCAATTGATTCCATATTAAAGCAGCAAAGGAGCACTTGAAGAACAAGTGGGTTACAGATTCAGCTTCTACACACATAAAGGACATATAATATTGCTGGTTACTTACTCCCCGTTTCACCAGTCTATCTCTGGTATACAGCCTTCCATGGGCCACCATTCTCAGCATAAAAATCCATTTTGGGCATCCCATGTTATTACAAACTAATCTCTTCCATGGTACCTTTTGAAGCTCCACTTTTAGCTTTATATACAACTTCCAGATAGAGAACTGTTGTATCTCCATTAGCTCATCAAAAGAAATGCCTCCTTGCTCCAAGAACTCCTTGGCTTTAAGGATTTTGTTTACCATCCACGATGCTTTTATAGCACATATTCCCCAAACAGGTTTTCCTTTTATATAATAAGTGTGGACCTGTTGAATCTATAGTCCATCTTTCTTCTTACAGAGATTCCGGTAATGCTTACAAATTGATGTTTTATTCCACAATGCTTGTTTTTAATAAGGTAAATTGTATTAATCAAAAGGGAGAGGACACTCCCATATACAAGAAGTATACCAAAAAGTAGAGTAGTTACATCAAAACATGATTCTCTACAAAAGACTTTCAATCTTCTAAACAAGTAGGGGCTATATTAGTAGAGTATTTACATTAAAATATGATTCTCTACAAAAGACGCGCTATCTTCTTAACAAGTAGGGAATATATGAGTGCACCAAAAAGCGATCAAAGATAAAAGACTATTCCTAAGATGTGAAAAATGAGACTCAATCCTCAAAAGTTATCCTATTTCTCTCCCCCCAAATTATCCACATGAGAGCTAACGAGGAGAACTTCCAAGCCTTTTTCTTTTTTCTTCTATGGAAACCGGCCCAGCTATATAACATTTCCTTTACAGTGCTTGACATCACCCATTAAACACCAAAAAGATTCGGGATTGCCCTCCACAAACCCGAAGACACAGGGCAATACAACAAAAGATGATCTAACTTCTTCCCCTGAGCTTTTACACATGTAGCACCAACTAACAAGTGTAATTCCTCTCTTTCGCATTTCCACAATGTTATATCCGTCAGGCATGTGAAGTCAACACAATAATTACACTTGTTAGTTGGTGCTACATGCGAAAGAGAAAGAGAGGAATTACACTTTTGTTGTATTGCCCTGTGTCTTCGGGTTTGTGGAGGGCAATCCCAAATCTTTTTGGTGTTAATGGATGATGCCAAGCACAGTAAAGGAAATGTTATATAGCTGGGCCGGTTTCCGTAGAAGAAAAAAGAAAAAGGCTTGGAAGTTCTCCTCGTTAGCTCTCATGTGGGTAGTTTGGGGGGAGAGAAATAGGATAACTTTTGAGGATTGAGTCTCATTTTTCACATCTTACAAGTATAATTCCTCTCTTTCGCATTTCCACAATGTTATATCTGTCACATTTAGTACACCAGCAGACTTAGGTAAGCACACTTTGTCCCAAGATAGAAGGCTTTCTTGCTTAAGTCCTTTCCACCTCTTCCCCACAAAAACTTACTGCATATAGTCTTAACCAATGTAATAATCTTCTTAGGCAATACAAAAATTTGTGACCAAAAAGTCTGTATGGAGAATAAAATACTTTTAATGAGCTGACTTCTCCCTGCATAGGTCGCAGTCCATGAGGTAACCCTTCCAACCATCTTGTCAAACAAAGGCTGACATTGTATCACTGTCACTCTTTTGGAACTGGCACCCCCATGTATTTGATCCTTGAGGAAAGTCCAGCAAGCTAAGAATCCCTATTTTAATATCCTCGGGGACCCTCCAAAAGAAGATTGAGCTTTCGGCCTTGTTAACTATCAATCCTGAAGCCAATGAAAACTGTTGGAACCAGTCATACATTAGTTTGACTGATATTACATCACCCCTGCAAAACATCATAAGGTGATCAACAAATTGAACTATCTGTATTTTACTACTTGTAGGTTGGAAGTTAATATCTGGTTTTTGTCTTAGGGTCTTCAACACTCTAGTTAAATATTCCATCCCTAGTACAAACAAGAAGGGGATAATGGATCCCTTGCCTCAGGTCTTTCTTGGCATCAAATGGTGTAGTGGGCCTCCCGTTAACAAGAATAGAGTCACTGTCTTCAAGCAACTCATGATCCATCTAACAAATCTATCAGGAGAAGTCAACACAATAAGTATTTGTTCTATGAACACCCGTTCCAAGGAATCATACGCCTTTTGCATGTCTAGCTTGATCATACATCTAGGTGGTAAACCTTTTTTTCAATACCCTTTAACTAGTTCATGCCCCATAATAATGTTGTCTGTAATGACTCTCCCTCCTTGGGACAAAAGCTGACTGGCAGTTATCAACAAGACATCCATAATTCCCTGTAGTCTTTTGGTTAGGATTTTAGAGATGATTTTATATATTGTTGTGCAACAAGATATAGGTCTAAAGTCCTTGACCGTTGAAGGGTTCTTGGCCTTGGGAATTAGCGTCACTGATGTGCAGTTTATGGGCTTAAACATCTCATTTGTATCAGAAAATTGTAGAACAGCCTGTGTAACTTCATCACCTATAATTGGCCAGGCTTTCTTGAAGAAATACGCATTAAGCCCGTCACACCCGGGGGCCTTTGTATCATTAATATTATTAAATGCTTGAACTACTTCCTCACTACTAATCGGACTGATTAACTGCTTCTGCTGATTTTTGTTAATTACATCCCCATAGCCCATCTTGAATAACTGTGAGATTAATTATGGGTAAAGATTCAACAGATGTGCCCAGAAGACTCCTATAAAAAATCACCACTTCTTCCTTTGGATGAGCTTTAGTATGTAGCAATGCCCCTTGAAGAGACTGTAGATTCCTAATGGAGTTCTGCCCACACCTGTTCTTCATGTTAGCAAAGAAATAAGCAGAGTTAGAATCTCCTAAAGCAAGCCATTTGATTCTAGATTTCTGCTTGTATATACTCTCCTCAATTGCTCCCCATTTCTCTAAATGTGATCTCAACTCCTTCTCATCTTCTGTTAAATTAGCGTGTAACAGCTGAGTTCCCATTTGTTGTTGTACCACCTGGAGATTTTTTCTTATTTCTTCTATTCTTGTCTACCCCCGTAAATTGTCTTGTATTCAACTTCTTTATATCTTGCTACACCTCCTTGAGCTTATACCATATCTGCCTCATACACATATTTGTACCAATATTATCCCAGCAGTCCTCGATCAATTGTAAGAAGTCTTGATGCTCTGCTAGATAGTTGTAAGTTTTAAAGGGGAATGATATGAAAAGAAAGGTTCCATCACTATAATTTTCCAAGTAGGCCATAAGTTCATCCATTCTGCATTCACTATCGCCCTATCGATCCAGCTATACACATTGTTGTTTGTCTAGGTATTATCCCTACCAGTGTATTGTAACTCAATCATACAAAAATTCTCTAATATCTCTAACTTCTGCTTCTTGTATAGGAGCCCCAAATTTTCTATCCTCAGCATGCAATATAGTGTTGAAATCACCCATTGCCAGCCATGGGCTCTATTGTACTCCTGCTAGCTCCCTGTTTCTCTCCCATAAATCCCTTCTATCTTGTATTGTGTGGTATCCATATACAGCAGTGAAATTAATCAACAAGTTGGCTGCATAAATTCTCACCATTCCATGGATGCAGTGAGCGCTTATGTCTATTACATTAAAGTCAAAAACATTAGGACCCCAGAAGACCCAAATTCTCCCTTAAAATCCCTTTTAGCACTTTCTGCTTATAGGACTTATTCATTCCTCTTAAATTCCAAGTAATCAGACTCATATTGGAACAAAGAGAGAAAATGTGATATCCCAGCTCCTATCTGGTTACTTTGCCCCCTTTCAAATGATTGACGACCCTGCAAAGTATGATTGCCTGTTGGCTCAACTAATGGACTAAATCCATTCTTTGTGCCAATGTTTTCACCTTCATTACTCGCTGCTTTATTTGATTTAGCAGTTGATTTCCCTGTAACAGCTTTCCACCCTTCTGTTTGAGGTTTTTCATTGTTCTTCTCTGGCTGAACAGGAAACTCTGTTTCCTTGGCTACCTTGTTTGGTTGTTTCTGTTGCTTTTGTATACCCTGTTGCTAAACACGTGTCACCTTTCGAATATCTGCCATTGATTCACTCCTTTGCCAAACCTGTTTGGTGATGACATTCCTTCCTTTAGCTAGCTTTAGATTGAGGCCTCCTTCCTGTCACTCTCTTACAATCATGCCCAATGGTTAGACATGTGGAGCAATATTCTGGTTCCCAATCCTAAACTATCTCCTGCTCCAATATCTTTCCTCTAGGGTCCTTCACAGTGGCAGAGGCAGGATTAACTCTAAGGGGGTTCAAAAAAGAAAAAAGTTAAAGAAGATTGTAGTTAGTGGAAATAGAACCAATAACCTTATGAAAGTTTTGAACCCCCTTGACCACTAAGCTACGCTTTTAAGTTATGTCAAGGGGATTCAAAATATATATATATATATATATATAGTGTTGTCAAAGGCGCGCTTAAAGTGCGCTTAAGCCCTGAAGCAAGGCTCAAAACATGTTGAGCGCTTCGCCTATCTTTATGGGCGTTTTAGTGCCGCATCAAGGCTAAGGCATAATTTTCCATGCCAATGAGTGTAATCCAGAAAATGCTATATTAAATAATTGATATTTCGCTTTATCATAAAAACATTCAATTTCTTTATCCATATATTTACTTTTAATGCTTATAATTATTATTCTTGGACTACATATCCATATTTTGACTTTTTCTCCAGTTGCGCTTTTTTTTCATTAAAGCCCATGCTTTAGTTGCGCTTTGCGCAGTCCCAATAGACCTTAGAGTTTTTTTGTGCTCTTCGCCTTTGATAACACTATATATATATATATATATATATATATATATATACAGGTAAAAAAATAGATTAAGTTCGGGTGAACACCCTTCCCCACCCCCCCTTAAAACCGCCCCTGGTCCTTCACCCTCACCTTCACCTTTTTTGGCAGGGGTCTTGTAGTGTCGACCTCAATTAACATTCGAGCAAACGAGATACAAGCCACTGAAGTAGTACACTCATCTGCAAAAAGTGGTTTGCCTACGCCACTACCAATATGACTAAGAGTCCGTATTCCCCAACAGTTAAGCGACAAATCTGGAAATTTCACCCATAATGGCACAATTAGTAGCACTTCATCATAGAAATTAAATTCAGAACTTCATGGCTTCATTATCACATGCCTATTGTTAATAGTTTGTGGACCAGAGAATAATACCTCATTTCTTTCCTAGTAGCAGCTGAAAGGGATCACAAAATAGTCTTCATTGTGATAATAGATTTGTGGTTTTTGAGCGAACCTCCATTGAGCTGTAAGGAATCTCTCAAAGCTCCAATTGTTCGTGAGTTGCCAATGACATACAAGATAATTGCATGCTCCCACTTATTTTCTTCTTCAATCTCTTCTTGGTCCAATTCCACAATTATCTCCCCTTAAAGTATTAGCGGAGCTATGAAGTCCAGTTTCATTCCCCTAGAGGCCAACTTATTCCCGGTGACGATATTGGCCCAGGTAGGAACACATTTGGTAGCATCATTCTGATCAATCTTCATTCTCTCTTCAGTAGGGGTCTCTTGCTAAAACTTATCAGGAATAGCTCTTCCAGACTCAGACCTAGGGCTTTGAGTTTCCTTGAATCGCATTACAATTCCACTGCCTCCGCTATTCACAACCCTAGTTGTTGAGATGAGCTTAGTTATCCCCGATACAGAAGCTACTGTTCCTGTAGTTTCCTTATTCCCTGGTACATCACTTAGAGCTTCATTGCTCCTTATCGGCGGAGTGTGCGTGCCCTCATTGTTGTGGTGTGGAACCTCAAATATGCCCTGTTCCCGACCGATTTTCCAATAGCTTGGGCTTCTCAATTGCTCTGCGATCCACTTTTGCTATCTTCACTTCTGATAATTGAATTTTGTCGCAGTTTGTTTCGTCTTGCCCCTAGCCATATCCGGCGTAGGCGTACGGTAAGTTTCACCACTAACATGCGCCGAGAGGAGAATTAGCTAGAAAAAATAGGACTATTTATTTAAAATTTTCTTTTTCGAATTCTCTAATTATCAGTTTAAAAAAAAGAAACAATGTTATGCTTTTGAGTGAAAGACAATTGTGTGTATCCCCTTCGTATGAAAGTGACATTTTTTGAATTTTGATTTGTAGATTAATAAAACTTTATCAGTAATGCCCCCATAATCTAATGTCTGAAACTAAAGCTAGGTCTTGCAAATTGAAACTCAATTTAGATATGCAGTCAAAAGTTTGCTGAAATTAAGAACCCATAAAAGATTCTTGATAATTCTTTTTCTATTGACAGTGTCATCTTCACATCCTTGTTGACTGGCATTGGACGAAAGATAATGAGTCTTGTTCCTTCTAGAGGTTTGTATATTTGTCAAGCTGTGCTTATGACATACTTTTTGTTTTAGTGCAAGTTAATGTTACAAAGAATTCTTCTTACATAGGAAGCAACTATCTATTTCTTTAGATAACCTGTTGTCACAGGTTGAAAAAACATTGTTGGGATCTGATTCTAATGCCTCAAACTTCTCCCACGACAGAATAGCAGATAAGTCCAAGATTGCCCTGGCCCCTGAGCACTTTGCTTTTGTTGCTGTAACCAACTCCATGCCCTTGTATGATGGAGCAGACTGCGCCTAGAACTGCACTCGAAAAACCAAGACCTACTTCAGCTACGGGGAATATTCATGCAGATATGATTAAAACGGCAGGGCCACCTTGCCCTAGGACCATCTTGGAGAGCATCAGATGTCACTTCGTATCTATTCAATTAAATTAATCTGCTGCATTTGTTGCCTAAGAGATTGTGCCGTGTATGTTTACTATAGATGCTTGCTTCGTCAACACTTGCTTCTCCCACAGCTAATAGGTAATGCATTTCCTATGTAGTTAGCCATCAGTTCCTCGTGCTTGCGTTACTTATTCTTCATTGAGTAACCTTCCCATCCTGCAGCTCTTGTGGTCCTTTCCAATTACATTAAGCATAGTCTTCTTGATATAAGCTCGCGTACGTCTCTGTTTTTGTTGATACAATGAGAGGACGTTGCTTTTGTAGGCTCTCATTACATAGCAGTCACTTGAGCAATATATTTGGGATTGGCACGTTGGTGGAGCACGATGCAGTTTTATTGATGATCTTGCAAGTAAGAGAGGCTTTTCAATTGTATCATACGACTTAACAAAAACTTAAGGAACCGGCATCACCCGAGGCATGGCTAAATGTTGAACATCGGGGATACAACTCGACATGCATGAGTGTGAGTTTGATTGAATTGGTAAGTCTTAATGGTAAGATTTCTTCCAGAGGGACTACTCTCTTGTGCCACCATAACCAGGGCATTAGCATTGCCGTCTATGATTTGAGGCTGTATTGCTTGTGGATTTCTCAGATTCGACTAGTAAACAGGTAGAACTGCGAGAGACCATTTACAAGGAAACACTTCCGAGTTCTCAGTGGTTGATTTGATGTGGTTGTGGTTCCTTTAGTGGTACATGTAAAATTATAGCTCCTAGGAAGGATGGCGAGGTTTTGAAACCAGTGGCCCCTACCACAGAGCTTATGATAGGACTCACTCTTTGATCACTATTTTCTGTATTTCGATTACCATCTCAATAGCTATCCAATGTTCTTCGTCTACTTAGTTTAGTAACTGAGGGCTGCACCACTGATATACTGGTCTAAAGTCATCACATTTGTACAGTCAAGTTTGTATTGAGAAAAATGCTGTGAGAATAGTATTTGTACCAGTATGGATAGATGTATTTTGTTAAATGAAAATAGACGAGCCAGAACCCAAAAGACTTCATTAAAAATGTTTTGAGGAAGTAGATCTTTAGTTTAGACCAATTGGTACTCAATGCTGAATGTTCAATGTCTATGCTTCTGCTACAATTCACCAAAGGAATCAATCATTCCCAACACTATGTTTCATATCGATTAATCATGCTCCTATCCTCCTCCAATAGGAGGAAATCAGAAATCCATTTACATCTTACGCAAATAGAAATAAAGAATGAGGGTCGAGATTTGTTCAATAACACAGACTGCCCTTTTACTGGAGCATAATGGTAACACGAAATCCCAATATAAACATAATGCTTTTCTGATCGGTCCAAAGAGTGAAATTATAGCATTTCCAATTGTTTTGATAATTTTATGTGGTGTCATTGTGATACAAGAGGAGAAGGAGAGCATCTATTTTAACCAGAGGAAGAGTTGCAAAATCAGTTGAGCAGCACACTGAAAATTGACTAAAGAAATCACACGGGGGCCATATGGCTATAGGAATTACATGGATTATATTTACCTGGTATTTAGTTGAAGGAATAGCTAAATCAATATCATTTTTATTGATACAACTTATCCCATATAAAAAGTAGATAAGTTATCCAGATCATAATCCTGATTTTATTGCCACGATTATAATTCGTACATATTAATGATGTAAAGTCGCACAACTCTTAACTCGAAACGATTATAATCCATCTGGTTGCAATGTAAGAAAATTGAAGAATATAAGTTCACCAATTGAAGGCTATTCAAAGCTTTGCTTTTGAAAATTGAATTTTTTGAGTTTGTTAGTTGTTTGGATTAGGTGTTGTTCTAATTGATTGGAAATATCATAAGGAGTTCAAACTTTAAATTTGAAGTGATTTTGAGTAGATTTGAACAAGATTTGAGTTAAATTTCAGAAAAAACGCAAGAAGACACAATCAATTTTTTATATAATTATGTATAATCTTGTATAATTGTGTATATGAATGTATAAACACATTTTATATATTTTTATACACCTTTATACAAGTGCCTATAGACGAACTTCTTCCACGATTTCCAATTACAATTCTTGTTTTGACTTCAAATTTTATATACAACCTCCTTATACTATTTCTAACAATTCTAAATAATACCCATTCTAAATTCTCACAAAATTAAATTCGGAATATAAACTCACATATTTAAGCTTGTTTTTACCATTTAAATGAATTTGATTTATTGAACTAATATTTAAGTTATAATTACTTATTCGAAAATTAACTTAAAAACTTGAGCAATCTTTTTAAAAAATTAGATTGTCATTTTAAGAATTTATTATAATTGGATGTAAAATCTTAGCTTATTATTTTCGGGTTAGTTATAAATTAAAATATAAGCTATAAAAGTTAAAAGTAAGAATTCCAGTTGTTGATATGTGAAATTTTCCGCTACAAAATTGGCATGATTCAGAGTACGAGGGTCAAAGTACTTAACTAGTAAATCTGGACATAATTGTTTTAAATTTTAAAAATAAAACTTATATTTCCAAGAACTACATAAAAATAGTATTATAAATGGCAATGTATTTCATATTTCAAAATATTTATAAAACATTAAAAAAAATGTAATCAAAGAGAAACTTTGTAGACTTTCCAAATAGTAATATTGCAAATCTTTCTAAAAGAGGGGGAATAAAAATTAGTGAACTTCGAATAGAATTTATATACGCCGTAATATGGATGAGGTGACTGCCATTTTCCACTATAATGGTATAGGGACAACTCTAACATGTTTTATTTCAAGCATTATATATATGCTTTGTACAGAGAAAACAAAAAAAGTAAAAAGAATAAAACAACTCGAAATGCCTGGGGCGAAAAAGCCAACTTATTTCAACTCTTAACTTTAATTTGTGATATAGTAATCACTAAGAAAAGCTAATTTAATTTACACTAAAAAGGAGCAGTAGCAATGTCTCTAATTACTGGATTAATCCTAATTAAAGGATGTAACGAACTCTCCAATTCTTGATCTATCACGGTATCCTCGTCCTTGTCACGTACACAATGAACAACTGGTTTCAGTCCCTGTGAAGGCAAACATAAAACTGATAAACCATATTGCACTTCAATAAATTGATAATTACAAACTAATCATCTCAACATGACTTTAATTTCTGAAGCAAAACTGAAGTCATGGAAATTAAATAAGCTGTTAGAGAAAAAAATTAGAATGAACCAAGAAAATAGAGCATGAAAACAATTTAAGAGTAGTGTAATTTCATAGCCAAAAGCAAAGTAGTGTTGTTTTTGGCAAACTGATTAACAACTAACAACCACGCAATCCAGTTGCGCCATACAACAACACTACGTAAATAAACAAAGACCCTTTCTTTATCAACTACCACTAAGCAAAAATGAAAATACTACACGTAAACCTAGTCCTCTAGTATTCAGCAATATTGTATTTTCTCGCACTTAATTTTTTTTGGTTGGTATTCACCTCTCAATTAGTACCTAACCTTTACTACTATGATTTTGGCCTAACCCAACCCCCCCCCTCCCCCTCCCCCCAAAATACCCACAGGCCACAGCCCCTGGATCATTTTTCTACACATTTTTTTACATCTAAGAATGTACGACGATAGTCCATCTGTCTCAAATAATTTATTTTTTTTACCCGCCTTTTAAAAAAATATTAATTAATTTTTATTTATTTATTTATTATCTCACCCTTATTTACGCGTTAAGATATAACCTCTCCTTACTGAATATATTTTTTATTTACGCATCATCTCTATCTTGAAAAATAATTATTACTACAAATAAAATAAAAAGTAAAATACTTAATATTATGTTAAACTTGTAAAATGACAAATAATAAAATTACGATATATAATTTTAGACGAGTAATATGCAACAGCAATTATTGATTTCTCGTTCAAAGTAATCTTAAGCTAAACGGTTTTCAACAATCATTGATTATTCAAGTATAAAACAATATTCATGAAGCAATAGTAAAACAAATACTACCAAACAAAATAAAGTTTTTGATTCTCCAGTCGAAACACACACACACACACATATATATGGCTTGAGAATTGAGAAATTACCTCTGTGAAAATTCTCATAGCTTCTTCTAAACCTCTTGTATTAATAACGTAGAGTGCTGCATCCTGCTTCAAAAATCAAAAACCATTAGAACTTTGTTCGAAACCCAATATTATAAAAAAGTACTAGTAAATTAATTTTATAAACAAAATGAGTGCTACGCAGGACAAATTTATTGGCAAATATATGAGGACAGACATAAATCCATAATCTCTCTGCCATGCTAGATAACTAAATACTTTTTAAAAATAATCTAATATTATTAGCTAACACCCGCACTCCAAAGAGGCAAAATAATATATTTGGTTAAATTCAAATTATTTAATCTCTCATATGGGTAAAACTTCTAGCATGTAAAAGACGAAAAACTTTATTTAATCATGACTGCAAAAAACGTTAATTATGGTGGAAAACAAGGAAAAGCAATAGAAGTTAAGCTATTTTTCATTTTGTAATTTTATTTCACAAAGAAAAAAAAATGTAAAATAAATTCCTCCCAAAGTGCAGCTATTTTCCTCCGTTTAAAAAATAAATATAAATCTTCCTTTTTATCCAACCAAAACAAGGGAAATAAATTGCCTTGCAGACCATAATAATAATAACAAGTTTCACAATAAGTATGAAAAATCAAGTAAAAAAAAAAAGAATATGAAATTACTAAAGAAATGAAAAAAAAGAGGAGAAGAATAAATGACTAAGGGAAGAGGAATTACCCTAGCAAACTGAATTTGATGAAGATTGAGAGTTCTAGGTTCATTTTCTATAGATGACTTCCTATCTAATGGAACCACTGAAGATGACCCTGCCATTTTTGTTGTTTATAAAGAACAAACTGATATTTGGTCGAATATTATGTTTCTGTTTTGTCGTCAACAAACAAAGAAAATATTCCAAAGTTCTGAAAGAATACTATTTGTTGTTTATTCTGATAGCTTTTTGCGATCCCTTGAGGCCCTTTTATATATAGCACTCATGCACCCCAGCCGCCACCGCCTCTCTCAATCCACGAGGGAAGATGAAAAAGAAAAAGAAAAATTGATTCGTAAAAGAATGCTTTACATTAATGAGGCCTCTAGTTTGTCATAATTACATAAGTTCCCTAATAAAATATTATTATACCAATCAGTGTATTAACTTAGTATTACTTAGTTTTTTACTAAAAACTTTCTAGTATCGATCTTGATTCGCGTACAAAACTTAAAATTCTTTGAATATGCCAAGTAAAAAATATAATATTTCCAGTCCTAAGCCTTAGCCGGTGGTAGAACTAGGAAGGGAGGGAATTAATTAATCAGATATTTACTTTAATTTCCAAAAGCAAAGAAATGATATGTTTTGAGCAGTTTAATTTTAGATTTTTTTCTATGGTCAATGTAATCCTCGATGTTATATACATGACATTATAAACACGTTCCGACACATAAAGTTCGATCAGGCATTACTAAGGTCCGTTATTTAACATGTATGTGTATCTAAATAATATGTCTCTAAAAATAATTAATATATATATATATATATATATATTTGATCGGATGACAGTACTGTATAAATAAGTATTTCTTTCGTTCCAATTTATATATACATGTTTGACTGGAAATAGAGTTTAAGAAAAAATAAAGATTTTTGAAATTTATGGTCCTAAATAAATCCAAATGGGGTTCAGAGTATTTGTGTGGTTATAAAATGCTTCCCATTAAGGATCAAATTATAAGTTTAAGCTAAATTGTTACTAAATTTATAAAGGATTCATTCTTTTTAGAACGGACAAAAAAAAATAGGTTCACATAAAATGGAACAGAGGAAGTAGTAATTTGGGTCATGATTAATAGTATGATAGGCTCATAGCCAAATACAAAAATCACGAAAATATGCTAATAATGTAAGTTATTTATTACAAATAATGTGGCCCAATAAGTTAAGACCCATAATTAATATTTAATTAATGAATAAATCTCATCCGTCCGATTGGTTACTTGATGGACGTACCAGATTAAATGAAAATCTCTATAAATTGGTCCTCTCCCCACCCATTAGGGTTACTGCTTTTCCTCTCTTCCATCTCTAAAGTCGGCGGTAACTAAAGTTAGGGCAAGGGGCGAGAAACCGATTTATCAATTAACGCTTCCGCTTCAAGATAATGGATCCCGCTTCAGGTATGTTTTTCTATTACGATTATATGTAAGATTATCATGTTCAAGATCCTGGTATGAATTATATTTATGCTTACATGTGGTATCAGAGCCTGGATAATTTGACATGATAATCTTCGATTAAAGGGATTAATTTCATAGCATACCAAAAGAAAGAAAGAATCTGGCCGAATGAACTTTCGACATATACGATTCTTATAATTATGTGTAACTGGAATATTGATTCTCTATGACTCCCAGTATTGATTCTTTATTTCAAAGGGTTCTTGGAATCTTATTATTATTTTTAAATATATGTATGTGCCTTTAACTGATTTTTTTTTTTTAAAAAAAAGGAAATAATAAAGGAGTTGAATAGAATTTTGGTGAAGATGGCTTTATCAAGTTATACATTAGCCGATTACATACAGATCCATAAAGGGATGAAATATCGATATATGGCAAATTTGATTTATTTGATGGGTTTCTTTAACTTAATTTAAATATTCATTAACTCCCAAGACCCAAATTATGCAAGCTTTTACGGAACAGGAACTAAAACTATGTCTTTATTCTAATTAAAGTATTATATGTTGGATTATTTTGATATTTGTTGGGCCATAAAGTAAACGTGTCTTGAGCTGTTTAAAGTATTTGGGTCATTAAGTTATTGATAGAGCTATTATGTTTATTTTATGTATGTGATTAATGTGTATATAATTATTATTCACCAAAGTGATCAAACAAGATTGTTTAAAATATCACATGCATAAAATCTTGTGATCTCTATTTGTGTGTGCACTTATGTTATATAGTTTGTTAGTCACCAAAGTGGCCAAACTAGTTTGTTTATGAAAAATATGCATACATCAAATTATAGTTTATCCATGAAATTAATGAAATGCCTATAATTAAAAATTAGTGGATAAACTAATTTTCTCTATTGCTAGAAATTAAGGATTTACCCAAAGGTGAATCAATTATTCTATGAATAGTGAATATGATAAGGTAAAATTAATATTCTTAGTCAAATATATATTGTTTGTCCAAAGATGGCATATATATTTGGTTAAAAATATTTAAATATC
>JASVEL010010283.1:0-83992 GCA_032618575.1 Nicotiana noctiflora
GGGTAAAAACAAAATTGTTTTGGGCCTGATTCTTGATTTTAAATTGTGGCCCAATCCGAATTGTTTTCATTTTTCATCTCTTTTGTTTTTAGTTTTCTTAAATTATTTCAAACTAAATTCCAAAATCCTAATCACATTATAAAAATTAACTTATTAAAAGTATTAATTACACTCCAATAACAATTAAACATACATAATTAATACAAAAAATAAAATAAAATCACACAATTGGACAATAAATGGTAAAAATGCAAAACACCTAATTTTTTTGTTATTTTTTCATTTTCGTAAAACAAACCCAATTACTTTAAATTGCAAACATGGATTTATATGCAAATAATATATATATATATATATATATATATATATATATATATATATATATATATATATATATATATATATATATATATATATATATATATATATATTATTTCATATTAATTTAAATAAATAGAAATGCGCACGCAAAAAATGCGAATAATAAGAGAAAGACAACACACAAAATCACAAAGATCACGCTTAACGCGACACTATTTTATTTTGAATATTTTGGGAGTAATTCTCACGTAGGGCAAAAATCACGTGCTCACAGCTGCCCCTCTTTGCGCGTAAACATGAAGAGTTTTTGTGCAAAGATAAATGAGCAAATACGAGCGATTTTTGCCCGTTTGAATACTCCGTGGGAAGCATTTTGAAAGAGTTTGACCGAGCCTTTGCTTCGGAGGCCTCCTACATATCCTGGGCTAAACGGGAATCAGGTCAATGTAGTTCGGGAAGTTTTGGTAGCTGGGACTACCGTGGACTGACACTTTGCTGTTACTGTTGCTATCGTTGCTGCTATTGCTGCTATTGCTGCTTACTGCTTACTGACCTCCTTATTACACCAAAAGAGAAATTAAAGCTGAACTAGCTATGCTATCAAACTATGAGTTACAAGATTCCTATCTATGATTCTCTTGAAAACTTGATCTTGAATCTTAGCTGATTTGCTGTAGACCTCGATCTGAATCTTGATGCTCGCAAGCTGTAACGTGCTTGTTTATTTCTGTAACATTGAATGAAACGGAACCGGCGGAGGTTATTACTTCAATCAGCTTCTGAGCAATCCGCGCTTTTGTTTACTCCAACGTTTGAACTCGTTTTCTTTTGGTTCTTTTTTTTTCTTTTTTTTTTCTTCATTCTGGATTGATGTTCCATTTGTAGGTTATCTCGATCCTTGCGTCCCGAGGTCAAACCTATTTAGACAACAAAACAAACAAACGAACGAAATTTTTCTGCCCCAGTTTTGCTAGGAGAATTTCGTGAGTTAGTTGTGACACAGAAAGTGATTAAAAAGACTCTTTGGGTAAGAAAATCATGGTTTCACAAACGTTCAACGGCTTTCTGGCCGGGATTTTGTAGAAGAGTTTCACGGCTTTCGGCGGAATTCAAACGATGTCTAACGGTTTTTGGCCGCTAGAACCTCGGTTTTTTGTCGGGGTCAAAACAAATGGCTCTGCAGTTTTCCGACCGGGAGATCCTCGGTTTTCGACCGGGGATAAAAAGTTTCACGGCTTTCGTCGGAATTCAAACAATATCTAACGCGTTTTTTGGCCGTCGGATCCTCGGTTTTTTGGCCGGGTAAAAGTAAATGGCTCCGCAGTTTTTGACTGGGAGATCCTCGGTTTTCCGACCGGGATAAAAGTTTCACGGCTTTCTGGCCGGAATTCAAACAATATCTAATGGTTTTTTGGCCGTCGGATCCTCGGTTTTTTGGTCGGGGTAAAAGTAAATGGCTCCGCGGTTTTCTGACTGGGGAGATCCTCGGTTTTCTGACCGGGATAAAAGTTTCACGGCTTTCGGCCGGAATTCAAACAATATCTAACGGTTTTTGGCCGTCGGATCCTCGGTTTTTGGCCGGGGTAAAAGTAAATGGCTCCGCAGCTTTCTGGCTGGGAGAGATCCTCGTTTTTGACCGGGGATAAAAGTTTCACCGCTTTCGGCGGAATTCAAACAATATCTAACGCGTTTTTTGGTCGTCGGATCCTCGGTTTTTTAGCGGGTAAAAGTAAATGGCTCCGCAGCTTTTCGACCGGGAGATCCTCGGTTTCTCGACCGGGATAAAAGTTTCACGGCTTTCTGGCCGGGATTCAAACAATATCTAACGGTTTTGGCCGTCGGATCCTCGGTTTTTTGGCCGGGGTAAAAGTAAATAGCTCCGCAGTTTTCTGACTGGGGAGATCCTCGGTTTTCTGACCGGGGATAAACGTTTCACGGCTTTCCGGCCGGAATTCAAACAATATCTAACGGTTTTTTGGCCGTCAGATCCTCGGTTTTTTGGCCGGGTAAAAGTAAATGGCTCCGCAGTTTTCTGACTGGGAGATCCTCGGTTTTCTGACCGGGGATAAAAGTTTCACGGCTTTCTGGCCGGAAAGACTCTCGGTTTTTCTGACCGGGGTCCTCGGTTTTTTGGCCGGGGTAAAAGTAAATGGCTCCGCAGTTTTTTGACTGGGGAGGTCCTCGGTTTTCTGACCGGGGAAAAAGTTTCACGGCTTTCTGGCCGGAATTCAAAAATGGACAGACCCTCGGTTTTCTGACCGGGGTCCAAATGGATATTGGACTAACATGATTTGATTCTCTTTTTGGAGTTTTTATTTTCTTTTCTTTTATTTTTCTTTTGGGCCTTCTTTTAGGTATTTTTTTTAATCATCAACAAATGCATAAGATAAAGCTTTTGAAAAGAAACTTACCTTTTATGCGCTTTCCTTATTCCAGAGCCATTTCAATGCTTGATTACTTCACCTTTTTGAGTTGTACCTTCTTCTTGCGCAATTAAATAGACCTGCTTTCAACAAAGAACATTTTATTAGTTGAAAAAGTGGTTGACTTTGTGGCCTTGATTATCTTCATTGCTTGATCCTTGCCCCATTTCCATTGAGAATTTTGCTATCAATTGTCTTTGGGGTGACTTCTTTTCAAACTCGACCGGGTTCAAACTCGGAATTCTTTGAAGACTCGCCTGTGTGGGCTCTGTCTTTCTGTCTCATTCCGTCTCTTCTAAGACCTTAGCCTTTGATTTCCATTTTCTCTCTAACCTCCGTTTCCTTGGAAACAATCGATCATTACGATCAGTTGGGATTGGATCAATACAACAACTGAGGCTGGGTATCTTTCTTCAACTTTTTTTTTTTTACCAGACGGAGTCATGTGAAACCGGCCCTGCCGCCTTTCTTTGTAATGGTTTCAGAATTAAAATTAAACCGAAAGGGATTCAAAGAATAACTATACAAAAAACAAGAAAATGAGTTTAAAAAGAAACGTCCTTTTCGGGAAAAAGAAAGACTTATCTGGTATGCATGCTGACTCCAAATAAACATGACATGCTTCTTGGACTGGACGCCTGACCCATATAAACTTTCCAACTTCTTATGAACCCATTGATTCGCAATTTCAAAACCAGGGAATCTTGCCAAAATTCTTTAGTGAATGGACGTCTTTCTTTTGGTTTTTTTTTTTTGGTCGGTGGCGCCTTTTGCGGGTTTCCGCCAATCGATCCCTCTCATTTCTCTTCTCACTGTCGCCTGATAGTGCTCTTTGCGAGTTTTTACTAAACGGAATCTCTCATTTTTAGCTTTTTCAATCGCCATCGCCTTATGGTGCCCGAAGGTTTTCACCGATAAGACTCTCTCATTTTATTTCTCTCAATTCAGACTGTGTCAGATTTCCGTCAATGACATTCTTCTCAGTTTCTATTTCTCTGCATCGATCTTGAAGGACTTGTACTTGGTTTGGGTAACAAGAATTATGAACAAAATTACAACTTTGGAATCATCTTGACGGATCTAAACTGAATCGCCATATCATCTGCCGAGTTTCAATTTTTGGGGAAATTGGGATTTTGGTTTTGGTGTGACTGAACCTCAAGGACCCTACGTATCCTTTCGGAACTTTGTTTTGTTTTGTTTTGTTTTGTTTTTTTTTTTTTTTTTTTTTTTTTTTTTTTTTTTTTGATTTGGATTCCAAAGAGGGTAGCCAAAGAAAGGTAACCGGCTCAAAGGGTTTACAAAAGGGTTGGTAGTGTTTGGGTAGCGGGAAAGAAAGCCTTCGTTATCTCAATTATACAAAAGCCAATGCCGCAGGAAGTCCTGACATAGTACCTTTATGCTGCATCTGTATCGACTTGCTGTTTCAAGATCATTTCCTTCAATGTCTTCCAAGTATAATGCTCCTCTTGGCAGTATCTTCCTGATAATGTGTGGCCCTTTCCAATTAGGAGCGAATTTTCATTTCGCTTCCTTGTGATGTGGAAGAGTGCGCCTTAACGTCGGTTGTTCTATTTCGAGATTTCTGGGCCGCACTTTCTTGTTGCAAGTATGGGCCTTTCTTTGTTGGGACAACTACTCGGGTATTTCTTGAGTACAACACAACCCTTTTCGTATGCGAACCAATTTCCTTCAGTTATTCATTGTTTCATTTCCTCAAAAATAAACTTTTGTGCATTTCAACTCTCGATTCATTATTCTGAAGTCTGACAGCGTTTTAGGATCTAAGCATGAAGTCCGCAAGCATGTCATGTTATTTAAAGCTGCATGATTTGAGCTAAAGAGAAAAAAGAAAACCAAAACAAATTTGAAAGAATGACAAATAACAAAAGAAAAGGAAACGGACAATGAAATATTAATTTCATTTCTTGGAATTGAAAAGATAAACAAGGTTCACATTCGGAAATTTAAAGACAAAAACTAAAAGAAACATCCAATTTACACCCTGAAATAATCTGGATGCAGAAAAATATGGCAGGACAAGTTTACTGAGTTTCCGCCTGATCGGGGATGACCTAGCCTTTCAGTTTGGGAGTTTAGTGTCCGATCCCATCTCAATGGTGATAGTCCCTTTCCTTGGCTCGACCATGTGAGTATCGTAGAGCTTTGCCTCATGTTTTCCTTCACTCTCTTCAGTCATGGAATCCTCATTATCTTTCTCTTCACGGTCCTTAAGCTTTTGCGGTACGCGTCCAACAAACACTGGCTCATTCAGCTGTGGTGTCTTAATTGCCTCCCATGCCACATAGGCTTGCTTAGGTGCACCGAAATCCCTTTCTGGTTCTAACTCAGTGGTTTTACTCTTCTTTTCCCCTTTCTTTTGTTTCGGGGCCGCCTTGGGCTTTCTTTCCACGTCAGCAATAGCAATTATGGTCTTAAGTGCTGGATCGAATTCTTCGTCTTCACAAATCATCCCAACTATCGGCCCGTTATTATGAGCAGGCAACGGATTATTGGTCACATTTGGGACATCCTCATCCTTCAACACAATCTTCCCTTGCTCTATTAAATTCTCCACCGCTTGTTTCAAAGTCCAACAGTCATTAGTATGGTGGCCCTCCGCCTCTGAATGATATGCACATCTGACACCAGCTTTGTAGGAAGGCGAATGCCGGGTTTTGTCTATTCTGAGGAACCGGCTGCAGTAGACCCATTTGGACAAGTTTCGGGAATAGACTAGAGTAAGATTCACCAATTGGGGTAAAGTTTGATTTCTTTGGTGGTTCCCAAGGACGGAAGTTATTCTGCGGAGGTCGGGGATTATAGTGGTTCTGGTGGGGAGGTTGATTTCTTGGAAATAGAGCTTGGTTTCTACTGACATGCTGTTGCGGTTGCGCAAAAGGTTGAGCATTCATGACCGCGTATGGTTGAGGGATATAGGACATTTCTTGAGCAGAGTAATGATGCTGGGGGGTCCCTTCTGAAAAGAATGGTCTAGGAACGTGGTGTCTTCTATCACCCAAAGTTGCCATGGATGTTTCCTCTTTCATCCTACCCTTTGATATTCCTCCAGACCCTCCTTGGATTGCTTGGGAGGTCACTCGAATGGCTGCCTGACTCAAAATCCTTCCTGTCTTTAAACCGTTTTCTACCATTTCCCCAATCTTGATCGCCTCTGCGAAAGGCTTTCCCATTGCTGAGAGCATGTTCTGGAAATAGTCTGGTTCCTGAGCCCGGAGGAAAGTAGTGACCATTTCTATTTCGTCCATAGGGGGTTTCACCCTGGATGCTTGCTCTCGCCATTTAATAGCATATTCTCTGAAGCTTTCTGAGGGTTTCTTTTTTAAGTTCGACAAAGAATTCCTGTCTGGCGCAATGTCAATGTTGTACTGGAACTGTTTCACAAAATCTCTGGCCAAATCGTCCCAGATGTGCCATCGAGATATGTCTTGATCCATGTACCATTCTGATGCTATCCCAATCAAGCTTTCTCCGAAATATGCCATCAGTAATTCTTCCATGCCGCCGGCACCTCGCAATTGATTGCAGTATTTCTTTAGATGAGCAATAGGATCGCCATGCCCGTCATACTTTTCGAACTTCGGCGTCTTAAAGCCTAACGGCAAATGGACATGTGGGAACATGCACAAATCTGCGTATGAAACACTCTTCTGTCCGCCTAGACCTTGCATGTTTTTCAAACTTTGTTCCAAGCTACTCATTCTTTTTGCCATTTCATCCCGTTCGGGAGCTTTTGGATTTTGGCTTGGCATGAGCTGAGGATAGACATTGGCGGCAAACTGGGTAGGATCCCGTGGAAGGGGTGGTGCCGGAAATGTAAAAGAAGAGGAATCAAAGAAAGGAGTATGCGTGCCGGGATGCGCCGTGATTGGAATGGGCAAACCAACAGATGTCCTTGTAGATGTATCTAATGCTGCCACCCGAGGATAGGAAGTGGAGGGTGATTCAGAGAGGGTTGTGACATTAGAATACCCAAACAAAGTAGGTGGGTAATTGGTGGGAGTATTAGAAATCCCACTTGACCTGAGGAATAGTTCGGGGAACCCAGGGATCAGACTTGGGGGCTCTTTCACGTTATTCCAGTCATCTAACATCTCCAGCATTCGACATCGCAAAATTCTGTTTTCTTCTGCAGCTGCTGACTCAGTAGCCGGAATGGCTGACACAGAACTCTCTTCCAAAACGGGAACGGTTGATAGGGGGATTTCTGAAGACATGTTGGCGCTTCTTTTGGACCTTGTGAAATAGGGATGAGTATTTTCTTTTGGTTTAACAACGGGTTGCTGAACCTTTCCTTTGGACCTTGTGAAGTATGAATGTGAGGCCAGAGTACCACAAAATCAACCACCCTTTTCTAAAACCTGGAGTTTGGCAAACAAACGGTTAGTCCGAAACAACATAACGGATAAGTAATCTCACGTTGGGTGTGATGCACTTATACAGTTGATCGTGTTGCTACTTGTAATCGATTGTAATGCGTTATTCCGGCTTATACTTTCCTTTGCTTTCATCTTCTTCCCCTCTTTATCAATTTTCTTTTACACTCTTTTTTTTCGTGTTTTTTTTTTTTTTAATTTTTGAGTGATGGTCGAATCTTATGTGGATTGCCTACGTATCATGTCCCCGCATGAATCAGACCGGGCGTAGTTCGGAAAACCGGGAATTGAGTAAATCAACTAATTCTTGAAAGAAATGCTTTAAAAGAAGAAAGGAAAATATATTCATTTGTTTTTTGCTTTTTTTTTTTTTTTTTTTTATAAAAAATATGGTATTGCAAATACGACCTTTCAGCGCCTCGGGGACGAAGATTATAAGGCCGTGAGGGTCAATCGATCAAAAATCTACAAAATGACCCAAAAGTGGCCGTTTATGCAAAGTCAGCCTTCCGGCGTCCCTTTCGGGTACATTCGACTGTTTTTGAAAACGGCATCACTCAACATATTTACAACGAAAAAATCAATTTCGATATTTTTGGTTATTTTTGGAAAAGGGGAGGTTGGACCCGACGAAGGTTGCCTACGTATCTCACACCGTGTGAGAATCAAACCAGCGTAGTTCGGTTATAAAAGAACTAAACCATTTTAAGAAAAGAAAACAAACTGTTTTTAAACAGCATTTCTAAAACAAATTATTTTCAAAGGAACTAAGAAAATTTATTTGGAAATTTTTTTTTATTTTTTTTTTTCAAAGAAACATAAACTATTTTTGTAAAATTAAGAAAATTTATTTGGAATTTTTTTTTTGCATTTTTCAGAATTTTTAAAGAACTAATTATTTTCATAAAATTAAGAAAATTTATTTGAAATTTTTTGCAATTTTCAGAATTTATTTTCAAAGAACTAACTATTTTCATAAAATTATTTTAACTATATACCCTGACGTTTTCCACTTCTTCCTCTTTTTAACAAACCGGTCGGCATGTAAGATCGAAACAACTAAATGCACACAAAAAGATGCAACAAGTTGGTCTTTTTGTTTCAGGTACACCTGTCCTAGACAGGCCCAACCCCTGTGTTGAGCCTCCTAAGTCAAATATGCACATGATGCAAATAAACGTTCCTATCTGGGATCCGGCATAAGGTTTTTGTTATTCTAAGTCATCATCCTGTTGGAAAAGTGTCTAGACTGGCTTTAACTCGAGCGGACTACTCGAGCCGAAGAGTGCCAGTGCACCGGTAGCATGGCTTTCCGGCTTAATTGACAAAACTCTCCGCCTAAACATGTGTGACTATAAAATCCTTCACCGGATGCCAAGCACCACAGCTATCTTGAGAAAAACGGGCTATGTCCAGCAAATGCCCGGTATTGTATTTCAAAAGACTCAAAAGAAAAAAAAATGGGTATCGGCACAATTTATATACAGTTCACAAAATATCAAAGCGGTAAAACAACATTTAGCATATAAAATATAAACATGTAATAAAATCATATAATAAATAAGCCAAATAAAATAATTATTCAAAGCTCGAATTCTTAAACCCTGAACCAGTAGTTCTGGGTTTGTTTCCCCAGCAGAGTCGCCAGAGCTGTCACACCTCCTTTTGGCGCACCCGCTACCCGGGGGGTAGGAGCGCAAGGGAGTTTTTCCAATTTAAGTGACAATGTTCGAAACGGGATTATTTTATTTATTTCAGAGTCGCCACTTGGAATAAATTAAGGTGTCCCAAGTCACCAATTTATTTAAATCCCGAATCGAGGAAATTTCGACTTTCCAAATGAAGTCCGCGAACCAGAAATTCTAAGTAAGGAATTCTGTTGACCCGAGGGAAGGTGTTAGGCACCCCGAATCCCGTGGTTCTAGCACGGTCGCTTCAACTATTATAAATGGCTAAAAATATCTGATTTTATACATGTTTATAAGTTATGTGCTTTTAATCAATTTCAAACCGCTTTAACCTGTTAAACTTTGCATTTTTAGATTTAAATGGGAATGGCCCATATTTATTTCTATGAAGTAGTCTAGTCATATGAACAACTTTACAACCACAATAGTATATAACATATATTGACAACAATTGAGTTTCCATGGTAGCGCTATGGGATTGAAGGTTCGACATTAACTGATAATAAAGGCCTCTTATACGAATCACTAGTAGTGTTATCCTAAAGCAAATAAATTGATGAGCGGAGTCTCGTGTTATATAAACTATCATGCAAAAATTCGACGGATGTTTTAATAGCATTTGGATAGGTTCAACATTTATCTTTATGTAAGAGATAAGATAAAGATAATCTTACTTCTAAAAAAAAGAACTTGTCAAAAATCCTATATTACTAAATCACATGTGTTTTAAGCTTGGCAACATTTGAAGTTCAATTAAAATCCCAAAACATGTAATAAAATACCATTCATTTCACTAGGACTTGGCCACCTTGTTTCCAACTCCAAATACATACAAATTATTAACAATCAATTAAACTAAAACATGCTTCCAATAGGTAACAATACAAGCATCATGACTAAAAGGCAGTCTTCATTAAACTATAATGTCCAAATACAAACATGGTTTATTGAAACTGCCACTCCGAACAACCAAAGCTTTAAACTGTAAGCAATTGAAAACTATAGAAGAATAAGTAAAATCATTCTAATGAACTGAAATACATTTCATGTCTCATGGTTAATTCGTTTTTCTTCAATTATTTCCACAACCAAACAGAGTTACATGAAGGGAAATGTACCTGGAATTCGAAAGCAAGGAGAGAGATCAGTGAACCATTCAAACAGTAAGCGAAACAACAAACAACAGCAGCAGCAAATCCCAACAAGAATCCAAGAGAGCCAACAACCAAAGACAAACAGAAATCCCAGAAGTGATTTGAAACAAAAGCAAGGAATTCAAAACCCAAACAAGCAAACAGAACAATGCTTAAGTGAATTAAGAAATAGGACTTTTTATGAACTGAAACACGAAGCAAACTTAATTCAAGCTAAAGAAACTGCTTATGTGTATTTTCTCAAATCTGTCTAAGAGTGTATGTCTGTCTGAAAAAATATGTTTTCTCTCGAATCTGTGTGTTCTCACTGTGTGTGTTTTCAGAGAGTATTTTCAGAGAGTATCTCCTGTTCTTCAGAGAAATGCTCTGTGTGAGTGTGAGTGTTCTGAGTGTGTGCCTGTATGTGTGAATTCCAGAGAGTATTCACTGTATGTGTGTCTGTTTTTCTCTGCCTCAAACGTGTGCTCTCTCTCTGTTTTTTGTGTGTGTACTCTCTGCCGTGTACTCTCTGCCTTTTATAGGCCAAAAACAATCCTCAAAACCTGTCAAATATTCCTTGCACATGCCTCTCTTTGAACCTCTAAATCATCCTCCCATGTGCCTTTGATTTTCCAGCTCTAAAGAGCATTCACAAGGGTTTAATACACTAAGAACTATCATGACAACTCTCTGTCCAGTCCTATTTTTAAAATGAAAAAGTGTATTGGCAAGCCTGTTCTTTCTGTTCAAAACATGTGACATAGTTCCCATGTGCACTACACCTCTTAGACAAACTATCTGTTGGCTTTCAGATTTTAAGTTAAAACAACTATCAGCAGTTAACTTATAAACTAAAATCAACCAAACAAACTTAATTCAATTCAACAGTGAATCAATGAATCTCGGCCAATGCCGGATTTGTAGCTCTAGTGTTCTAACAAACGAAACGACGAACCTAATCGATGACATTCGTATAGTCGATTACAACAAACACAATCAATAACACACAATTGATGAACAAATTTTTTCATTCTTCAACACTTAAGCCGAGAGAAGAAGAAAAAATCCAAGAAGCAAGAATGTTATTCGACTTCAATAATCGACTCGAATACACACACTTATCAACGAACAACAATCAATCAATTACGATAATCAATCTAAAAAAAACAGTGAGTCAAGCAAATTCTCGGCTAGAACAGTCAAAAATGAAGAATTGGCTATTCGACGAAGTATCGAATCGAGTTCTTATTTTATAGCGACATCATTCATAGCAATCAATCAGAAGCAACAAATCGACCAAATAAAACGGTCCCAAGAGATGAAGAAAAACAGAGAATTGATGAAATCACAACAAAATCAATAACAAACGAAAAACCACTAAAGCGAATGAGTATAATTAAACAAAAATAGAGAAGAAACTCAAAGAAATACCTTGAAACAAAAGAAACGGAGACTCGGCCGACTTGGGTCTCGTTCATTCGAGGTCGAAAGGACCTTAATTGAAGTGTTTTCAAATGAAAACAATCCAATTAAGGTCTATTAGACCCCAATTCCCCTTTGAATTTAAACGAAAAATCCCTAATTCAAATCTAGGGTTCTTGAACTTTGGTTTTGGGGCTCGACGACTTCCGTCCAGATTCGAATCAAACTAACGGGGGTTTGATGATTAGGGAGGTTAGGGGAATGTTCGGGGTGAGTTCGGACTCGATTGGGGTTGGTTTCAATTTTGTTCAAACCTTCGAAAGAAGATTCGAGGCCATGTAAGTTGATTCGAAGCAAATGGTTAGTATATTAGGCTTGAGGGTGGCTAGGTGGTTTCAAAGGTATTGGTTTGGGTGGTCGGGGACGCCGTGCCGCCGGGTTTTGGGCGTGGGGGTAGCCCGGCGGCGGCTAGGGTTCTTGGGGTGTTTGAGCCGTCTCTTAGAGACGATGGGGGGGGGAAATGAGGGAGTTTACAGGGGTTTGGGTGTTTTGGGGTTAAAATGAATGAATTAATCCGAACCGTTGGATCAAATGAATCCAACGGTTGAGATCACACGGGTAAAATGAACCGGGCCGTTTTTGGGGATAGGGTAGCGGGTAAGGGGGTGTTGGATTGGGCTAAAAACAAAATTATTTTGGGCTTGATTCTTGATTTTAAATTGTGGCCCAATCGAATTGTTTTCATTTTTCATCTCTTTTGTTTTTAGTTTTCTTAAATTATTTCAAACTAAATTCCAAAATCCTAATCACATTATAAAAATTAACTTATTAAAAGTATTAATTACACTCCAATAACAATTAAACATACATAATTAATACAAAAAATAAAATAAAATCACACAATTGGACAATAAATGGTAAAAATGCAAAACACCTAATTTTTTTGTTATTTTTTCATTTTCGTAAAACAAACCCAATTACTTTAAATTGCAAACATGGATTTATATGCAAATATATATATATATATATATATATATATATATATATATATATATATATATTATTTCATATTAATTTAAATAAATAGAAATGCGCACGCAAAAAATGCGAATAATAAGAGAAAGACAACACACAAAATCACAAAGATCACGCTTAACGCGACACTATTTTATTTTGAATATTTTGGGAGTAATTCTCACGTAGGGCAAAAATCACGTGCTCACAGCTCCCAAATATGTCAATAGATTATATCTTGTGGTAGGCGTACCACCCGCTCCCAAATATATCAATAGGCTACCGGCAACTATGGCCAATGCCAAGATTTAAATCACTTTGTGGTCGGCGTGCCATACGATCCCATTTCTTATCATATAAGTGGTCGGCGCGCCACACGATCCCATTTCATAAATATATATATATATTACCGGCATTTAACCAATAATCTCTGCATCAACAATATTTATAATTACCGGTTTTGAACCAATAATTGATAATAATTCAACAATTTATCTCCATTACCGGTGTGACACCAATAACTCTTAATCAACAATTTATACATAACTAAATTCCTATTCCTTCACGCTAGGATAGAACAAACACTTACCTCGAAAGTTTACGAACGATTCAATCAGTAGCAATGCCTTTTCCTTTCGAATTTGACTCCAATCCAATCGTATCTATACACAATTGATTTAATATCATCAATTCTACTTAACAAACTAGTTCATATTGCTAAATATGATTTTTACAATATTCTGCCCGGAATAGTAAAAATCGACCCCGGGCCCACATAATCGAAACTCAAGTTTCGAACCAAAATATGTTCACCCAATCTTCCATGAGTTCAAATATACAATTTGTTCTTAAGTTTGACTCCAAAACGAGGTCTAGATCGCAAATTCTTTGAAAACCCTAACTATACCCATTTCTCTAATTTTTCTACCAATTTATACATATTTAGGCCTAGGAATTCAAATAATATTGATGGGAAACAAAGAAAATGAGTCAAGAATCACTTACCAAGAAGTATGAAGAAGGATTGCTCAAGAATCGCCCAAGAAGCTGTGGAGAAGAGAGAGGTTTGTGAAAATGGGATAAAATCCCGTAAGTGTTCTGTTTTTGAGCTGAAGAATTCACTGGGCGAAATTACCCTACGCGATCGCGTGAATTGGGCTGCGATCGCGTAGAGGAAAGACTGGGGAAAAATCCGGGTCGTGACACGATCGCGTAGAGAAAAGACTGGAAGCTACGCGATCGCGTGAGGGATGCTGCGATCGCGTAGAGGAAATTCACCAGGCAGCCTATTTGGCCTATGCGACCGCGTGAACATGACTGCGATCGCGTAGGGGAAAAACTGGAAGCTACGAGATCGCGTGAGGGATGCTGCTATCGCGTAGAAGGACTGGCCAATGCCGTGCGATCGCGTGGATGAGGGCGCGATCGCGTAGAACAAAATCCCCGTGCAGAAGTTGCAGAATTTCTGCTGTGTTTTCAAATCCAAAAACACCCCGAACTACCTCCGAAACACTCCCGAGCCCTCGGGGCTCCAAACCAAATATGCACACTAACTGAAAAACATCATACGAACTTGCTCATGCGATCAAATCACTAAAATAACATCAAAATTAATGAATTGAGCTTTAAAACTCAAGAATTCTTTCAAATTTCATAACTTCCAAAATTTCCAATTTAAGGCCGAAACACGTCAAACGACGTCCGTTTTCAACCAAACTTTACAGGAAGTGCTTAACCAATATATATGACTTGTACCAGGCATCGGAACCAAAATACGAGTCCGATATCAGTACTTTTTAATCAAATTTCAGTTTCAATTTCCTTAAACATTTTCAGAAAATAATTTCACAGAAAAAAATTTTTACCGGGGTTCTAGACCTCGGATTTCAATTTCGAGCATATGCCCAAGTTCCATATTTTTCTACAGATTTTCAGAGACTGTCAAATCACGGGTCCGGTCCGTTTACCAAAAATGTTGACCAAAGTCAACCATATCAATATTAATATCAAAATTCTTCAAATTTTTCACATATTTCACATATTTAAACATAAAAATTTTCCAGCTTTGCTCCCGAACTGTGCACGCAAATTGAGGCAACTATAAATGAGGTTTTCAAGACCTCAGAAGCTCGAAATGATTAATAAAATTAGTGATGACCCTTTGGGTCGTCACAACTAATGATAATTAAAAATTAAATTTGTATCTTAAATCTAAAAAAGAAAGAAAATTTAACTACATTTAATACAAAATAATTACTATAAGAGAACTTAATAAATTGAAAAGTAATAATAAAATAACTTATGTATTAATATTTTTGACTAATTAAAAGTTAAAATTTAAAATAAAATATGATATTATTTTGGTTATACGCAAAATTTTAATATAAAAATTAATTAAAATTTATAGTTGGGAAGAGATGTATAAAAAAAGGTAGTGTTAGAATATTTATAATTAAATTAGTTGAAAAATAATAAATTGAATAACTAAATTATATTAAAAAATATTACTGATAAATTTAAATGATTAAATAATTCTGAATAAGAGGCTTCAAGCATATAAATATACCAAATTTCAAGAATGAAATATTTATATTTATTAAAAACTATTAAAAGGATAATAAGCAAGATATTAATTTAATTATTAAGCCAAAAATATTATATGACAATATAATAATATTAAAAAATAAATAATACAATAACTACAAGAAAAGAAAAACATATAAAAAAAATTACATAAAATATGTGATGAATAAGACATGTCTTAATTTTGGGGCAAAAATAAAGTGATGTAAGAACTTTGTTAAAATAATGTGAGATAATATGTTCAAACAAGATAGATCACAACTTGACATATTCAGTATTTTTTTAGTATTGACACCGAAATATATGCAAGTACTAAAATAAAGTGGTTAGATTATTATAAATAAAACAAAAATTGTCTACTACGAGAATTGAATAATAAGTTTGTCACGACCCTAGTTCACCAATTGTGATCATGTCGTGATGGCACCCAGTCCCCACGACTAGGTAAGCCTAACACGTTGCGGAATCTATAAATTATAATTACTTAAATAAGAAACAGCGGAAAATAACATAAAAGATATGTAATCCGTGCCACTTGGCACATACATCCGTCACACAATAAATAAACACTACCAAGATCCGAAACCCCACGGTAACACAGACTAAAAGGGAAATACAACCGTGGCTCTATGTGTAAAGAGTATCTAACAACGAAATGAAGAAAAATGTCAACTAGTAATACTAGAATAGAAGGGAAGCCTCCGGATCCGCGGACGTAGCAGATCATACCTCGAAGTCTCCCAGAAAGCTGCGGAATCACCTAGCACGAGCCTGCTCTGATGTACCTGGATCTGCACAACAAAAGTGTGCAGAAGAGTAGCATGAGTACACCACGGCGGTACTCAGTAAGTGCCAAGCCTAACCTCGATGGAGTAGTGACGAGGAAGGTCAGGGCCCTACCGAGAAACAATAATAATATGATGATAACAAAATAAACAGTTTAACAGATAATAACAATAATTTCCGAAATAACAACATTACGATGTTTACTGAAACTGTCTACAATCAAGCTAATAACAAATAACCAACTCAAATAAACAAATCCAGGATCTGTGGGAATTGAACCCACAGTCCCATTCTCAGTACCCCTGGGTCTCCGGGAATCGAACCCGCAGCCCATGTCTCAATAATATCTCAATAACTCAGGATCTCCGGGAATCGAACCCGCAGTCCCTACCAATAACTCAGGATCTCGGGAATCGAACCTGTAGTCCCTACCAATAACTCAGGATCTCGGGAATCGAACCCGTAGTCTCTACCAATAACTTAGGATCTCGGGAATCGAACCCGTAGTCCGTACCAATAACTCGGGATCTCGGGAATCGAACCCGTAGTCCCTACCAATAACTCAGGATCTCGGGAATCGAACCCGTAGTCCCTACCAATATCACGTCGGGTCTCTGGGAATCGAACCCACAGCCCTGGGTCTCCGGGAATCGAACCCGCAGTCCACAAGCACAACCAATTAAGGAATCCACAGAGTGAATAATTATGCTTTTATAACTTCACCGAAAAATAGTGCCAATAATTAACAAGGAATTCAAATAAGGCAGTTAGGCAACTAAACAGTTAAGTGCTACCTAATCATGCTCTTCTAACCACTACCGGGTAAAATATCAAATTAACAACCAAAGATAGGGATATCGCTCATCGAACATTTCTGAATAAAATACGTGTTCATCAACCAGCGCATGTACACGCCCGTCACCTCGCGTACAAGGCTTTTAAACTATCACATAATATCCTAGGGGTGAAAATTCCCCCACACGAGGTTAGACAAGCCACTTACCTCAATTCCGGTACAAAACCGCTAAGTAATAACCCTCTTGCCACGAATGTCGGCCTCCACAAGTGTAGAATCTGATAAAAATCAATAGAATCACATCAAAATAGGCCAATTGGGCATTACCCAATCAAATTAACTCAAAATACACCAAAACCCACAAGTTGCCAAAACCCGACTTTCGGTACGCTTATCGAAAAATCACAAAAATTATATATTCAGGTTCCTTATCTCAATACGAGTCCGTGCATATAAAATTTATCGAAATCGGACTCCATTTGCCCATTCAAATCAAAGATTTTCTAACATTTAGGCCTAGGGCTCAAACCCACCTTTAATCTTCCAATTTCAGTGAGATAATCACGGATTTCATGATAAACCAACGAATTAAGGTCAAGAAACTTACCCCCGATGATTTCCCGATGATATCCCAACGTTTTCCCTTCAAAATCCTCTCTTGGAGCTCAAAAATGGCGTTTTTGTGTATGGGGGTCGCGGGTGTTATGTTCTGAACTTAAGCTCACTGCCAGACATTTTCCTTCATCGCGTTCGCGTGGCCTGTCACGCGTTCGCGATGCTCTAGCCCATTTACCCTTCGCGTTCGCGTGACGCCCCTCGCGTCCGCGATGCACAGCCGGCTAAACCTTCGCGAACGCGGCGCCAGTCCACGCGTTCGCGATGACCTTATTTCCCATCCAACCCGCCTTGCTCTTCGCGAACGCGACACAGGGATCGCGAACGCGGTGCCTCCCCTTCTTCCACTACGCGAACGCGACGCCTTGGACGCGAACGCGATGCTCTGCAGCACCCAGCCTACGCGAACGCGAACAAGGCCCACGCGAACGCGTAGGCTTAACGTCTGCTGCACTGCTGCTGCATTTTCTGCAGAAATTTCCAAGTTCCAAATGCCGCTTGATGGTCCGAATTCATCCCGAGGCTTCCCGGACCCCAACGAAAACCACCAACATACTCCAAAACACGATACGAACTTATTCCAATCATAAAAACACGTCTAACAACATCAAAACCCATAAATCACATCGATTCAAGCCTAAGTTTCTTCAAAACTTTCAAAACTAACATTCAATCCAAAACCCGACCAAATGACGTCCAAATGACCTGAAAATTTGCGGACATATCCAAAATCACATAACGAAGCTATAGAAATTGTCGGAATTCCATTCCGACCCCCCGATCAAAATCTCACCTATCGTTCGGATTCACCAAAATTTCAACCTTCGGCATTTCAAGCCTAATTGAGCTACGGACCTCCAATATATATTCCGAACGCGCTCCCAACCCCGAAATCACCTAACGGAGCTAATGGAACCATCGGATTTCCGTTCCGAGATCGTCTTAACACTGTTCCGGCTATGGACCGTTTTCTAGTTTCAAAGCTCTTATTTGGGGACTAAGTGTCCCAAAATGCTCAAATTTTCGGAACCAACTCTCCCGGCAACCCACAATAGCAGAAATGAACTTAGGGGAACAGTTAAATTAGGGATAGGGCGTAATTTTCTAAAACGACCGGTCGGGTCGTTACATCTTCCCACACTTAAAGATTCGTTCGTCCTCGAACGAGCATAGAAAACATACCCGGAGTAGTGAAAAGATGAGGGTACCGGCCGCGCATATCCTCGCTCGGCCTCCCAAGTCGCCTCCTCGACCGGCCGGCCCCGCCACCGAACCTTTACCGAAGCGATGTTCTTTGACCTTAGCTTTCCGACTTGCCTTGTCTAGAATGGCTACCGGCTCCTCAACATAAGAAAGATCCTTGTCTAGCCGAACAGATGTGAAATCCAACACATGCGACGGTCACCATGGTATCTCCGGAGCATGGAGACATGAAATACGGAGTGAACTCCGCTAGGCTCGGAGGTAAGGCCAACTCATAAGCAACCTCCCCAACACGCCTCAAAATCTCAAAAGTGGCCAATAAATCTAGGACTCAGCCTTCCTTTCTTCCCAAACCTCATAACGCCCTTCATGGGCGAGACTCGGACGCAGAACCCGCTCACCCACCATAAAAGCCACATCGCGAACCTTCTTGTCCGCGTAACTCTTCTCGTCTCAGACCGGGCCGCACGAAGTCCGTCCCGAATCACCTCGACCTTGTCCATAGCCTCCCGAACCATATCAATACCTAGTAACCTGGCTCGCCCCGCTCAAACCAACCCACGGGAGACCCGCACCTCCTACCATATGGGCCTCGTACGGTGCCATCCGAATACTAGATTGGTAGCTGTTGTTATAAGCCACCAGTGGCAAGAAGTGAAGTGATCCCATGAACCTCCAAACTCAATCACGCACGCACGGAGCATATCCTCCAAAATCCGAATAGTGCGTTCGGACTGCCCATCAGTCTGGGGGTGAAATGATGTGCTCAGCTCTACCCGAGTACCTAACTCCTGCTGTACAGCTCTCCAGAACCGTGAAGTGAACTGAGTGCCTCTATCTGAAATGATAGAAACTGGAATACCATGCAGCCGGACTATCTCCTTGATATAGATCTCCGCCAGTCGCTCCGATGAATAAGTAGTGCTCACCGGTATAAAATGGGCGGACTTGGTCAGCCGATCCACAATAACCCAAATAGAATCAAACTTCCTAATAGTCCGTGGAAGCCCAGATACAAAGTCCATGGTGATGCGCTCCCATTTCCACTCTGGAATCTCAATCCGCTGCATCAATCCACCCGGACGCTGATGCTCATACTTCACCTGCTGGCAATTGAGGCATTTAGAAACATAATCAACTATATCCCTCTTCATCCGCCTCCACCAGTAATGTTGTTTCAAGTCCTGATACATCTTCGCGGCACCCGGATGGATGGAATACCGCGAACTATGGGCCTCTGCTAGAATCAGCTCTCGAAGATCATCTACATTGGGCACACAGATACGGCCCTGCATCCTCATAATTCCATCATCCCCGATGGTAACATCCCGAGCATCACCACGCCGAACTCTATCCTGAAGGACAAGCAAATGAGGGTCGTCGAACTGACGCTCCCCGATGCGGTCAATGAGAGAAGACCGAGAAACCACATAAGCCAGAACCCAGCTGGGCTCCGAAAGATCCAGTCTAACAAACTGCCTGGCTAAAGCCTGAACATCCATCTCCATAGGCCTCTCCGAAACCGGTAGATATGCCAAACTTCCCAAACTCTCTGCCCAACGACTCAAGGCATCGGCAACCACATTAGCCTTGCCCGGATGATAGAGAATAGTAATATCATAGTCCTTCAATAGCTCCAACCATTTCCTCTGACGCATATTCAGGTCCTTCTGCTTAAGCAAGTGCTGCAAGCTCCGGTGATCAGTGTAGATCTCACAAGGAACCCCATATAAATAATGACGCCAAATTTTCAAGGCGTGAACAATGGCAGATAGCTCCAAATCATGAACAGGGTAATTCTTCTCATGCACCTTCAGCTGTCTCGACGCGTAGGCAATCACCCTACCGTCCCGCATCAATACCGCACCGAGTCCAACTCGTGAGGCATCACAATATACAGTATAGGACCCCGAACCTGTAGGCAACATCAATATAGAGGCCGAAGTCAAAGCTGTCTTGAGCTTTTGAAAGCTCGCCTCACACTCATCTTTCCACTGAAAAGGGGCACCCTTTTGGGTCAACCTGGTCATAGGTGCTGCAATCGAAGAGAACCCCTCCACGAAACGACGGTAATAGCCCGCCAAACTAAGAAAACTGCGAATCTCAGTAGTGGAGGAGGGTCTGGGCCAACTCCGCACGGCCTCCACCTTCCTCGGATCTACTCGAATACCATCACTCGACACCACGTGGCCCAAAAATGCCACCGAACTCAACCAAAATTCACATTTAGAGAACTTGGCATAAAGCTGCTTCTCCCTCAGGATCTGAAGCACTATCCTCAAATGCTGCTCGTGCTCTTCCCGGCTCCGAGAATATACTAGAATATCATCAATGAAGACAATCACGAACGAGTCCGGATAAGGCCTGAACACACTGTGCATCAAATGCATAAATGCTGCTGGAGCATTAGTCAACCCAAAAGACATCACGAGGAACTCATAGTGACCATACCGGGTCCTGAAGGCACTCTTCGGGATATCTGGCTCCTGAATCTTCAGCTGATGATAACCAGAGCGCAAGTCAATCTTAGAAAACACCTGTGCACCCTGTAGCTAGTCAAACAAGTCATTAATGCGAGGCAAAGGATACCGGTTCTTCACTGTAACCTTGTTCAACCGACGATAGTCAATACACATACGCATAGAACCGTCCTTTTTCTTCACAAACAACACAGGAGCACACCAAGGCGAAACACTGGGTCGAATGAAACCCTTACCTAATAACTCATGTAACTGATCCTTCAACTCCTTCAACTCAGGAGGAGCCATATGGTATGGTGGAATAGAAATGGGCTGAGTGCCCGGCAACAAGTCAATAGCAAAGTCAATGTCTCTGTCAGGCGGCATGCCCGGAAGATCGGCTGGAAATACATCAGCAAAGTCACGTACCACATGAACAGAATCAATAGAGGGAGTGTCAACACTGACGTCCCGCACATAGGCTAGATAAGCAGCACACCCCTTCTCAACCATACGCTGAGCTCTGAGAAAAGAAATAACACGGCTAGTGGTGTGATCTAGAGTACCACTCCACTCAATACGTGGAATGCCTGGCATAGCCAGCGTCACGGTCTTGGCGTGACAATCAAGAATAGCATAATGGGGCGACAACCAGTCCATGCCCAGAATAATATCAAAATCGACCATCCCAAGCAGCAATAGATCCGCTCTGGTCTCAAAATCACAAATGGTAATCAAACACGACCGATATACATGGTCCACAGCCAAAGAATCACCCACCGGAGTGGAAACATAAATGGGGGCACTCAAAGAATCCCGAGGCACACCCAGATGAGAAGCAAAGTAAGAAGACACATATGAAAAAGTGGAACCAGGGTCGAATAGAACCGATGCCTCCCCGTGACTAACCAGAATAATACCTGTGATAACAGAATCAGATGCAACAGCCGCAGCGCGATCAGGAATAGCATAGAATCTGGCATGTTCCCCCTCTCGAGGGCGGCCTCTGGAACCCTGACCCCCGCCCCTAGCAGGCTGGGCAGGTGGAGTGGCAGCTGGAGCTGGAATGATAGCCTGCTGACCCTGAGAACCACGCTGATACTGCGAAGACTAAGGAGGTGCTCCCCTTCTACGCCTGGGGCACTCCCTAACCAGATGGCCAGTATCCCCGCACCCAAAGCAAGCTCCGGGAGGACACGGTGACCGTGACTGCCCGGCCTCACCCCCACTAGTCTGACCCCTGGAAGGACCCCGCGCAGGAGGTGCACTGGAAACTGGGGAGCATAATAAGGCTCCTGAATGTGCTGGAAGACCTGGAGTACTACCGGCTGCGGGCAATGCCGAGTGAACTGGTCGACCGGAATAACCCCTGCCAAAACGACCGGCTGATGAAGTGCGGGCACCAGAGAAATGGCCCGACTCACGAGACCTCTTGGCCTCTCTCTCTCTCCGCTCTCTAGGGAGCATACTCTCGATCCTCCTGGCAATGCTAACTGCCTGCTGATAAGATATATCTGTCTCCAACTCTCTGGCCATGCTGGATCGGATAGGCGGAATCAGGCCCTCAATAAATCTCCGTACTCTCTCCCGAACCGTGGCTACCAAGGCCGGCGCATGCCTGGCCAGACGGGTGAAACTGATGGCATACTCCGATACTGACATGGAGCCCTGTCGCAACCGCTCAAACTCCGAGCGCCAAGAATCCCTAAGGCTCTGTGGAACAAACTCCCTCAAAAATAGATCTGAAAACTGCGTCCAAGTCAATGAAGCAGACTCCTCTGGACTATCCAACTCATACGTGCGCCACCAATCATAAGCGGCCCCGCGAAACCGAAAAGCAGTGAAGGAAACCCCGCTGGTCTCCACAATCCCCATAGTACGAAGGATACGACGACACTCCTCCAGAAAACCCAATGCATCATCTGAAGCCAGGCCACTAAACACCGGAGGATCATATTTTCGAACCTCTCTAATCTACGCCGCTCGTCCTCGTAGGCAGCTCGGTCCACCTCCCCGGTTGTGCCGGGGCGGCGAGGCATAACCAAAAACATCCGGAACATGTCCCACCGGCACACGCCGCTCCGGTGTAACGGCTACGGGAGTCCGGGCCCCTCCCCCGACCCGAGATGTAGCCGCAACAAGAGGAAGCAATCCTCCCCCGGGCCAAAGTGGTATACATGCTCGCGAACCGAGCCGTGTCTCTCGTAGCGCCGAGTAGTAGCAGCACTGTAGCCGGTGTACCGGTGCCTCGCGCTCCAACCTCGGTCTACCGGCGGCACCTCGGCCGCAGCGCGCGATGGTGCCGTGGCCGCACCTCGGGCGCGTCCTCGTCCTCTACCTCGGCCCCGGCCTCCGACGGCAGCAACAGGGGGCGCGGGTACCCGATCATCGCGGTTAGCTCGTGTCCTCACCATCTGTGAGAGAATAGAAAGCAGTAGTTTAGATTTTCGATGCCAAAAATGTCGCACGACAAGGAATCCAAAAGAAATGAAGAGTTTCCTAAACAGTTACATAGCCCCTCGTAGATAAATACAGACGTCTTCGTATCGATCAGCGAGACTCTAAGTAACCGGTCTGTGTCCCGTGACTCCTATGAACCTAGAGCTCTGATACCAACTTGTCACGACCCTAGTTCACCAATTGTGATCATGTCGTGATGGCACCCAGTCCCCACGACTAGGTAAGCCTAACACGTTGCGGAATCTATAAATTATAATTACTTAAATAAGAAACAGCGGAAAATAACATAAAAGATATGTAATCCGTGCCACTTGGCACATACATCCGTCACACAATAAATAAACACTACCAAGATCCGAAACCCCACGGTAACACAGACTAAAAGGGAAATACAACTGTGGCTCTATGTGTAAAGAGTATCTAACAACGAAATGAAGAAAAATGTCAACTAGTAATACTAGAATAGAAGGGAAGCCTCCGGATCCGCGGACGTAGCAGATCATACCTCGAAGTCTCCCAGAAAACTGCAGAATCACCTAGTACGAGCCTGCTCTGATGTACCTGGATCTGCACAACAAAAATGTGCAGAAGAGTAGCATGAGTACACCACGGCGGTACTCAGTAAGTGCCAAGCCTAACCTCGATGGAGTAGTGACGAGGAAGGTCAGGGCCCTACTGAGAAACAATAATAATATGATGATAACAAAATAAACAGTTTAACATATAACAACAAAATTTCCAAAATAACAATATTTACTGAAACTGTCTACAACCAAGCTAATAACAAATAACCAACTCAAATAAACAAATCCAGGATCTGTGGGAATTGAACCCACAGTCCCATTCTCAGTACCTCTGGGTCTCCGGGAATCGAACCCGCAGCCCATGTCTCAATAACATCTCAATAACTCAGGATCTCCGGGAATCGAACCCGCAGTCCCTACCAATAACTCAGGATCTCGGGAATCGAACCCGTAGTCCCTACCAATAACTCGGGATCTCGGGAATCGAACCCGTAGTCCCTACCAATAACTCAGGATCTCGGGAATCGAACCCGTAGTCCCTACCAATAACTCAGGATCTCGGGAATCGAACCCGTAGTCCCTACCAATAACTCAGGATCTCGGGAATCGAACCCGTAGTCCCTACCAATATCACGTCGGGTCTCCTGGGAATCGAACCCACAGCCCTGGGTCTCCGGGAATCGAACCCGCAGTCCACAAGCACAACCAATTAAGGAATCCACAGAGTGAATAATTATGCTTTTATAACTTCACCGAAAAATAGTGCCAATAATTAACAAGGAATTCAAATAAGGCAGTTAGGCAACTAAACAGTTAAGTGCTACCTAATCATGCTCTTCTAACCACTACCGGGTAAAATATCAAATTAACAACCAAAGACAGGGATATCGCTCATCGAACATTTCTGAATAAAATACGTGTTCATCAACCAGCGCATGTACACGCCCGTCACCTCGCGTACAAGGCTTTTAAACTATCACATAATATCCTAGGGGTGAAAATTCCCCCACACGAGGTTAGACAAGCCACTTACCTCAATTCCGGTACAAAACCGCTAAGTAATAACCCTCTTGCCACGAATGTCGGCCTCCACAAGTGTAGAATCCGATAAAAATCAATAGAATCACATCAAAATAGGCCAATTGGGCATTACCCAATCAAATTAACTCAAAATACACCAAAACCCACAAGTTGCCAAAACCCGACTTTCGGTACGCTTATCGAAAAATCACAAAAATTATATATTCAGGTTCCTTATCTCAATACGAGTCCGTGCATATAAAATTTATCGAAATCGGACTCCATTTGCCCATTCAAATCAAAGATTTTCTAACATTTAGGCCTAGGGCTCAAACCCACCTTTAATCTTCCAATTTCAGTGAGATAATCACGGATTTCATGATAAACCAACGAATTAAGGTCAAGAAACTTACCCCCGATGATTTCCCGATGATATCCCAACGTTTTCCCCTTCAAAACCTCTCTTGGAGCTCAAAAATGGCGTTTTTGTGTATGGGGGTCGCGGGTGTTATGTTCTGAACTTAAGCTCACTGCCAGACATTTTCCTTCATCGCGTTCGCGTGGCCTGTCACGCGTTCGCGATGCTCTAGCCCATTTACCCTTCGCGTTCGCGTGACGCCTCTCGCGTCCGCGATGCACAGCCGGCTAAACCTTCGCGAACGCGGCGCCAGTCCACGCGTTCGCGATGACCTTATTTCCCATCCAACCCGCCTTGCTCTTCGCGAACGCGACACAGGGATCGCGAACGCGGTGCCTCCCCTTTTTCCACTACGCGAACGCGACGGATTGGACGCGAACGCGATGCTCCGCAGCACCCAGCCTACGCGAACGCGAACAAGGCCCTCGCGAACGCGATGGCTTAAATCTTGCCCAGTGATCTGCAGTTTTTCTGCAGACTTTTCAAGTTCCAAATGCCGCTTGATGGTCCGAATTCATCCCGAGGCCTCCGGGACCCCAACGAAAACCACCAACATACTCCAAAACACGATACGAACTTATTCCAATCATAAAAACACGTCTAACAACATCAAAACCCATAAATCACATCGATTCAAGCCTAAGTTTCTTCAAAACTTTCAAAACTAACATTCAATCCAAAACCCGACCAAATGACGTCCAAATGACCTGAAAATTTGCGGACATATCCAAAATCACATAATGAAGCTACAGAAATTGTCGGAATTCCATTCCGACCCCCGGATCAAAATCTCACCTATCGTTCGGATTCACCAAAATTTCAACCTTCGGCATTTCAAGCCTAATTGAGCTACGGACCTCCAATATATATTCCGAACGCGCTCCCAACCCCGAAATCACCTAACGGAGCTAATGGAACCATCGGATTTCCGTTCCGAGATCGTCTTAACACTGTTCCGGCTATGGACCGTTTTCTAGTTTCAAAGCTCTTATTTGGGGACTAAGTGTCCCAAAATGCTCAAATTTTCGAAACCGACTCTCCCGGCAACCCACAATAGCAGAAATGAACTTAGGGGAACAGTTAAATTAGGGATAGGGCGTAATTTTCTAAAACGACCGGTCGGGTCGTTACAAAGTTCTTATCCTGCTTTATAATTAATATCTAATGTTATATAATTTTTATCTGAAATACTTATATTTTAAGGTTATTTTCACATGAATCAAACAACCTACATCACAATTGTGATATGATTTTGTGTCCGCGTATCGCGCGGGTACTAAAACTAGTTATATTAAAAGAAGAGCAGTATGAATTATGGTTAAGCCAAGTGGCAAGCTAAAATGAAGCCACTTGACAATTTTGGGACAACATTAATAATTAAAAATTACATATAGAAATATAATTAATGGAAGTAGTTTAATGAATCTTATACATAATCTAGATCTTAGGAAAATTCAATATATATATATATATATATATATATATATATATATATATATATATATATATATATATATATATATATATATATATATATATATATATATATATATCTATCAATAGATTTTCTTCTATATTAGCTAGAAATATGGAGGTAAAAAATTAATTAAAAAATAGAAAAGAAAAAATAAAAATATAGAAAGACGTAAATTGAGATCTTACGTAACGTATACAAATTATTTATAAGGTTAAACAAATTAAATATCAGTAAAACATTTTAATAACAAGAATAATAAAGTCATATTAATATTGATAAATCAAGCAAATCTATATTATATTAATAGGAGAGTAGTATGCATTGTGGTTAAGCCAAGTGGCAAGCTAAAATGAAGCCACTTGGCAATTTTTGGACAATATTAATAATTAAAAATTATTAATGTATAGAAATATAATTAATGGAAGTAGTTTAATGAATCTTATATATATATATATATATATATATATATATATATATATATATATATATATATATATATATATATATATATATATATATATATATATATAGATTTTCTTCTATATTAGCTAGAAATATAGAGGTAAAAAATTAATTAAAAAATAGAATAGAAAAAACTAAAAATATAGAAAGACGTAAATTGAGATCTTACATAACGTATACAAATTATTTATAAGGTAAACAAATTAAATATCAGTAAAATATTTTAATAACAAGAATATTAAAAGTCATATTAATATTGATAAATCAAGCAAATAAATATTTTATACATAAATATTACTAAGATATTTAGATATAATATGTACAAATAATTAAGAAAATATTTTTCTATGATTAATATTTGAATTGAGTGCGGTTAATTTAAATTTGAAAGCATAACATATTTTTTTGAAAATGCGATCCAAATTAGAAAATAGAATGATAAAAGTTATTTGAATTTGAGATAAAAAAGTTTTTAAATTTTTATTTATATTATATTAAAATGAGTGTGGTAGAAATATATATTAAATTCAAACAAGCTAATAAATATCCACATGACAATGTAATAATATTCGTTATTGAATAATATAATATTAAAAATAAAGAATAAATAGAGAAAAATAAAAATTCATTTTTTATCATAGAGAAGAGGCTAAAACTTATTTAAATTTGAGATGAGAAAGATTTTTATATTATGATAAGAAAATTCATCTAATAAAAAGCCACATAAAACGTAATAAAACTATATATTAGATTAAAATTGCAAAACTATGTTAAATTATTAAAAATTTACTATTAGAAAAGAAAGAGAAAGTCTAATTGAATTTGAGATTAGAACTTTTTTTAAAACTAAGTTGAGAATGAACAAACTATGGAGAATACCATGAAATTGAAGTCTTATTTATGAAAATAAATAAATAAAAATTTAAAAATACATAATATAAGTACTAATGAAAATTAAAAATTAAATTTGTATCTTAAAACTATAATAAAAAAATATGTAAATAAATAAAATGACAGTGAAAATATTACTATAACATTTAGATATAATGTATTCAAACAATTAAGAAAATATTTTTCCATAATTAATATCTAAGTTGAGTGCAGTTAGTTTAAGTTTGAAAGCATAACATAATATTTTGAAAATGTTCTCTACTTTAGAACATAGAATGATAAGAATTATTGGAATTTGAGATGAGATTTTTTTATTTTTAAAAATACCATGTAAAGAAATAAAATAGTAAAAATATTAAGATAATTTGCACATAATTAAAATAAGTACTACTCCCTCCGTTTCAATTTATGTGAACCCATTTGACTGGGGCACGGAGTTTAAGAAAAGAGAGAAGACTTTTGATCTTGTGGTGTAAAATGAAGCACCTTTATTTTGTGTGGCTATAAATCATTGCATAAAGGTAAATTGTTTCCAAATAAGGAAAGTGGTCATTCTTTTTGGCACGGACTAAAAAGGAAATAGGTTCACATAAATTGAAACGGAGGGAGTATATCATAATATGATATGATTTGTGTCCGCGCATCCCATTGATACTAATATAGTACTGTAAAAGAAGAGCAGCTTTTGGACATTTAATTCGGTAAGGCCTAAAGCAGCCGCCTTAGTAGCTTAGGTTAGCCGCCTATACTTGCTGACGGCTTTTAAGTTCTACTCTTTTGGTATTTTTATAAAAAGTTGATTAAGTAGGCCATCAATGATGAAATGAAGTGATCAGCTTTTAGATGTATATCTGGAAGAATCCATTTTAACATATGCAAACATTTGTTTAAAAGCAACTCCATAATTTAATAAGAAATTATTGAGGTTTACCAAACCCACGAATCTAGTCTAACTAAAAGAGTTCATATCTTGTACGTAATTAATTATCTTAAATAAGTTTATTCACATGAGGGGTATTGATTGAATTGGATCCAATTTACTTTTTTATTTTTCTTAGAAGTCATCAACATTGTTTTTTAATGACTTTTATCGCAATAATGAATTTGAAAGGAGTCTTAAAGCATCAATAAAATTATTTTTATTTGACATATAAGTCAGAGGATCGAGCCATGAAAATAATCACTAATGTTCTTAGAATAAGGTCCTTCGCAAAATTTAGCATGAACATATAATACTTTATGTACTGTAATACATTTTTTATCGCAATAATAAATATATTAAGTGCAAATGTATTACAGTACATAAAGTATTATATATATATCATTGTCAAATGTCACAATAGAAAACAAAAACTTACCAATTTGCACTTAATTTGTCGGCAAAAAAAAGTAGTTTGTCATCATGTGAGACGTTAGGAAGTGGACAATGTCAATTGCATCGTGTAAAGCATGACTAAGTTTCGAGGACACCGTTTAATATTAGTTTTACATTATTGAGGCACAGATTCATTACTAAAAATAAGAATTAGTGACAGATAAATTTTGGAGCTAATAACAAAATTTGTTGTTATTCCTATTTAGTGACATAGTACCAGCGATTTAGCAACAGGACTAAGTTCGTAGTTAATTGAGCTTTTTTAATAGTGATTTGAAATGCTAAATTAACATATTATAGAAAGTGACAAGGACTGAAGTTTAAAAAGAGAAATCACAGGTCATATCTTATTGATTTGACATAGCATCGGCTATATGCCTCTATCCCTTGAATCGCTGTAAAACTATCTTTGTCATAATTACTCATGTTACTTAACATTTGATTCGTCAGCATTAGAGGATCAAGACTATCAAAATGCCTAAGTTCAAAACAATAATTAACATAGCATAAGCGTACCATTAAACAATGCCAACTGGGGTCCAAGGTGCCGAGTTAGATATATGTCAGCACCCGTAAAGTCCGCAAATAATCATGTACATATAAATATATACTGATATATTAATAATAGGCCCTATATATAAAGTAAATTTTGGTTAAATTTAAAAGTACACAATTCATAGCAAACTAGTAAGTCACAAAAAAACCAAGGAGAGAGATGGAATGGGAATGGAGCTATCTATTTTTTTCTACAATCGTCTTTTTACTAGTTCTGCTACGAATATTTCCCAAGAAAAAGACTAATTCTTCCTACAAATTACCTCCAGGACCACCTGGATTACCAGTTTTTGGTAATATGTTTGAGCTAGGATCTTTACCATACAAAAAAGTTGCAGTTCTAAAACAGAAATATGGTCCTGTTTTGTGGTTAAAAATAGGTCCTTCTATTAATACTATGGTAGTTCAAACAGCTCAAGCTGCTGCAGATTTATTCAAGAATCATGATATTTCTTTTGCAGATAGATGTCCTGTTGATGTAAATCAGGCACATAATTACTATCAAGGGTCTATGGCTTTAGGTCAATATGGTTCGTTTTGGCGCTTACAACGGCGAATATGTACTATTGAAATGTTTGTAAACAAAAAGATAAATGAAACAGTGTCCGTTAGAGACAAATGTGTAAATGATATGGTTAAATGGATAGAGAAAGAAGCGAATGTTGTGAAAAAAGGAAGTGGTATTGAGGTAACGCGTTTTGTATTTCTTGCATCGTTTAATATGTTAGGAAATTTGATTTTTTCAAAAGATTTGGCCGATCCAGAGTCAGAAGAGGCGTCAGAGTTTTTCAATGCCATGAAAGGAATTATGGAATGGTCAGGTATTCCTAATGTTTCTGATATATTTCCAAGTCTTAAAAGATTTGATTTACAAAGTTTGAGAAAGAAGATGACGCGTGATATGGGAAAGGCCATGGAATTTGGATCTGCATTTCTTAAGGAACGAAAGGAAGAGCGAATTAATAAAGGCGGGGAGAAAAGGAATAAAGATTTCTTGGATGTTTTGCTTGAATTTGAGGGCACTGGAAAAGATGAACCAGCTAAATTATCAGAACATGAGATCAATATACTAATAATGGTAAGTCTGTTGACATCTTTAAACATGAGATCAAAACATTAATTTTCATTTCAATCACTAGTATTTGGAGCATAAAACTCTACTATTTTTTCTTCAATCTTAGGCTATCCTCAATATTACTTCATTTCTTATTTTCTACTATTCCCACTTTTAATTAGGCTTTTTTTTTCATTTTTAACCCGTGCCAGAAATTTTTATATCTGTAGTCGAAAAGTGTATAAAAATTATATCATTGTGTTATATAACACACACACACATGTATATATATACACATATATATATATATATATATATATAACTATTGTTTTGAGAGCGACAGTGCCTTTATGATTGAATTAGCTGTCTACATCACACCCTATAGATGCGCCCTTCCTCAGATATCCTGGGTGAATGCATGAGGCTTGTACACCGAGCTACCCTATAACATGTGTACTTAATGGTAACTTGAGAAGTTATACAAATAGATATATCACTAATATGTACTTTTAAACTGTACTACTGCACTGCCTAGTATTTATGCTGCAGTGTAGAGTCCTACATGTTTCTTTATACAATGAAATTAAGTCTGTTCTACATGTATAAAACATCAGGAAATGTTTTTAGCCGGTTCAGAGACGACGAGCAGCAGCGTAGAATGGGCGTTAACGGAGCTCCTCCGTCACCCTGAAGCAATGGCCAAAGTGAAAGCAGAGTTATCAAAAGTAGTAGGACCAAACAAGAAGTTTGAAGAAAGTGACATTGACAATCTTCCTTATATGCAAGCTGTATTAAAGGAATCACTACGTTTACATCCTCCTCTCCCTTTCTTGATCCCAAGAAAAACAATTCAAGATACCAAGTTCATGGGCTATGACATACCAAAAGGTACTCAAGTTTTAGTAAACGTTTGGGCGATTGGAAGAGATCCTGAATGTTGGGACGATCCTATGAGTTTTAAGCCCGAGAGGTTTCTTGGCTCGAAAATAGACGTGAAAGGACAGCATTATGAGCTAATGCCATTTGGTGCAGGGCGAAGAATGTGCGTTGGTTTGCCATTAGGTCATAGAATGATGCATTTTACTTTCGGATCTTTGCTACACGAATTCGACTGGGAACTTCCTGATGGTGTCTCTCCTAAATCTATCAATATGGATGAAAGCTTAGGGGTTACAGCGAGAAAACGCCACTCTTTGAAAGTAATACCAAAAAAAGCTTGACAACTTATGTATTTGAGTTTTTATAGTTATGTTTTGTGCATATTTTCTTACTTATATATGGAGTAATAAAGCAGTATTTCTGTTGTGTTATGAACAAGTTGTAGTGCCAACTGGAGTTTGTGTTAGTACTGCATTTGTATTTATCTGGATCTTTGTTCAACAAGATTATAATTTGGAGAAATTCATGTTTGAATGATGTAAATTGTTATCCAACTCTTCCCCTTTTCAGATGTATCTTTTGATTGATATCGTTTCGTAGTTATGTATTCACTAACTTTGTAATAATAACAGAAAAGATATACCATACTTAGTAGTTGCACTAAACAAATGAACGCAAGACATATATATTTCTTGCATATAAACATTAATCATTTTATTATAGTTAAAATAATATATATCTCCACTTTAATCTAATTTGTGACTGCTATCATCCTAACGTGTATCATCCTAATCTAAGATAAATCAAGTGAAAAATGCTAGAAATTAATAATCCGTTGCCGGCTATACAATAGTATTATATACCATTGTTTTCTGACTCAGACAAGAAAAGGCTAGCAATTATTTTAGCTTTGATGTGCTAAGAGTTGTAGAAAAGACAAATATTATATAACAAAGGGGATTGCCAGTATAGAGAAAGGAATCTCCATGTCCACTCAAAAGTGCCAATCATGTAATTTTTGATACTATCGAAGAATAATTTTGGTGGAGTAGTGACAAAGTATAATCAAGATACTCACTAATTAAATTATAGCATGTGCAATATAGTATATAAGAAATAATAGAAAACAAATATAGCAATGATACCAACAACAAACACTACTAAAAAATTGGTCTATTGTAACGGTTGTAAAACCGTTCCAATAGACTGGAAAACCGTTACCATAGAGCTTTGGGAACGGTTTACAAACCGTTACTTCAGCCGCCGTCCCCATAGATCTGTTGGAACGGTTCGTGTAACGGTTTTCATAGCCGTGACAATAGATATATCTATGGCAACGGTTTTCCCTTAACTCTATTGGAACGGTTATTTTTTTCAATTGTTACGGTTTTAAACCGTTACTATATTGTTTATACAACGGTTTTTAACCGTTGCCATATTATCTAAAGAAACACATATGTAAGCTATTGCTACGGTTATGATGGATATAGCAACGGTTTGTCTAAGCTATCGTAACGGTTAAATATGCATTTTGGAACGGTCTGTATATCATTTTGGAACAGTTTATTGGACCTATGGCAACGGTTTACATTGCCTACTGGAACGCCATTTGTATCCTATCGCAACGGTTCTGGTAGGCTATTGTATCAATTCAATTAATAGCCAAAAAATAGCACCTATTATAAATAAATATTTACACATAATAATACTAAAATTTAAATACATGATAAAACGAAACTATTAATAATACAAAATTATCCATCAAACAAATAATATCCATAAAACAAATTAATGTTCTTCATGAGTGCATAAGTTTAGTACATTTCAAGAGTGTAAATAAGTTTAAAAAAATGTTGGTATCAAAAGATTCCTAGAACATTCATCGATAACAATTCAAAATTCATCTCAAGTAAGGTCTAGTTCTTCATCGTCTTCATCATCCATTTCTTGATCTACTCCACCTACAAAAGAGGATAAATAAAGTTATTACACTTAAAGAGAACCCGATCTAAGAATACTCAAGAATAAATATCAAGTTATGACCCTCCAAGTAAGGCCATCGATTGGCTAATTAAAGAAGCTAAAGCTGCAATTGATGCACTTGAAAATAATCCTTTTCAAGTTTTTTCTAAGAAGATTGACTCGACAAATAAAGCACCGAACCGGCGAACTATAAATGCTGAAAATGAAGAAGGTCAATTTGCTATTGAACATAGTCCAAAAGTTAGTCAAGAATATGTCGACAAGCAGTCGTATTAAGGACTAACAGAAACTTGGCAAAGGGTGGTACCAAACACATCAGTATTCATTGGAGCAGATATTTCATTCGCGCGTTATGAATCATCCTTGTAGAGTATATAATGCAGATGAAGCTAAGCTATTTTATGTGCCTTTCTATGGTGGATTGGATATCTTGAGATGGCATTTCAAGAATGTCTCGAACGATGTCAAGGACACGTTGGGACTAGACCTTGTAAGATGGCTAGAGTCACAAAAACATTGGTTTCAAAAATCAGGTAATGATCATGTCTTTGTTTTAGGAAAAATTTCATGGGATTTCAGAAGATCCAGTGACACAAAATGGGGGAGTAGGTTCTTGGAACTAGACGAAATGCAGAATCCGGTTAAGCTCTTGATTGAACGACAACCATGGCATGTTAACGACATAGGAATACCTCATCCTACTTATTTCCATCCACAATTAGACCATGATATAATCACATGGCAGCTCAGGATCATCAAGTCAAATCGAAAAAGCCTTGTGTCCTTTGCTGGTGCAGCTAGGCCTGGTGCACCAGAGAACATAAGATCAATGTTGATCAACCAATACACTTCAACTAAAGATGAAAAATGCAAATTCTTGAATTGTAACTCAGGTAAATGTGACCAGCCCGAGTCCATAATTGAGCTATTCATGGAATCCGAATTCTGCTTGCAGCCTCCAGGTGATAGTCCAACACGAAAATCAGTTTTCGATTCGTTGATATCAGGTTGATATCAGGTATAAAAAACTTAGATATGTTGGCAAATAATTTTAATATGAACAAAGCACCTTTTTGTAACCCAGTTAAACTGGTCACTACGGTGCACCACTCTTTTTGTACCACAGTGCCGACTACGCACTTCGCTCCCTGTAATAGACTACGCACGTCTATGCGCAACCAACAACACAGCTTCAATTTAGGTCCAAAATCGACTCAATCGACCAGAAATTTTTGAAACAAAGCAGTAGAAATCAGACTAGCTTTTCAAATCTTCTCTTTTTGTGGCTGTTTCGTAACACTGGGCTTGGAGAAAAGCTTACTTTTAGCCAATAACATAGAAAAACTTGTGCAGTAACTACCTATAAGTAGTCCAGTAACTCCAGATTTTTAGCCAATTAGCCACATGATGCAACTAGCTTAAGAGAATATAAAAAACCATAGTGTATGCAGCATGAAATGATGCAAAGGTATAGGCTGACCTTGATTGCTACCAGCAGATGGTCGATTGTTTAGTTGAACAACAACTTGTTGTGCAGAGGAAGCATCTACAGGTGAACGTGCACTGAGCCTTAACATGTCAGGATCAAGTTGCAAATCTGGGTTCAAACGCCGAAGTCGTGCGATGACGTTAATTGTAATATTTTGTTCCATAGCATCCTTTTGTTCGTTCAACTTTTCATTCATTTTTTGTTGCATCCTCTCTTCCATTTTTTGTTGCATCCTCTCTTTCATTTCCTCGATTTTCTGTTGCATCCTCTCGTCAGCATCTAAAGAAGATCCAAGATTCCCTTTTTGCCCTTTCAACAAAGTCTTGGTAACCCCTCGTCCATACAATCTAACGCGGCCTGGATGTTCATGTCCCATGACTGAAGTAAAAGCGTCAACTGAATGACTATCATCTTCACTTTGCTGAGTTGCTTGTATTTTCTCCATTTCAGCCTACAAACCAAATACAAGAGAAAAGAATTTTAAGTAACTAAAATTGAATCAATAATTAAGAATTGTCATATGAGTTTTAAATTTGAAATATCGTACAATTTTACTACTCGTATTGTCATATGAGCCTTTGTATACTCGGCCAAGTTTTCTTTGTCTTGTAGCTACAAATATGTCCTTACTTGACAATGTATCTGAAGTATCAGAGATTTCCTTCTTTTTTTCCTAGTTACATGAAAACAGGTATAAAAATCTTTCCATATAAAATTAGCAAGTTCATAATTTATAAAAAATAAGAAATATAAAACATCAAACCTCGCGAATTAGAGCAAAAGGCGTTCTACCAGCAGTGTGTGGACACTTCAACTTACTTCGATTCTCTATATTGGTTTCGGACATTTTCTCCAAATACATCCTCCTCCTCTGATGTTTCCACAATTTCATCATGTAAATTTTGTGCATGAGATGGAATATCAGTGATATCAACTGGTACATCTTCTCTTGACCATCTAATGTCATCATCAAGCAATCTAGATGAGGAACCAATATCATTATTAGGTTCCCGCCAAAATGTGTCTCCAATATTGGGACAATTCTCTTCCTCCAGATCATACAAATCAACAGGTACTTTACTCCGTGCATAATAAACATCTTTCTCAATTGGATCCTCCACATAAAAAACTTGATAAACTTGTGATGCCAACACAAAAGGGTCATCTGTACTACATAATCTATTGAAGTACACCCGAGTTAACCCATAATCATCTATTTCATTACGAAACCAATCACATCTAAACAATACAACACCAAAAGAACCCCAATAATCAATCTCAATGATATCCTTAATAGCCCCATAATAGATAACCTCTCCATCGATGGGATTTTGGTCCCTAGCACTAGCAAAACTATCTGTTGTTGCCAATAAAGTCACTCCACTATTTTGAGTCTTGCCTCGGGAATCCCGTTCTTTAGTATGAAATCGGTATCCATTAATAAAATATCCTGTGTATCTTTTGGCTACCATATTAGGTCCTTTGGCTAGCCATCTTAAATAATCTGGCAATTCAATATTTTTAACTTTTTCTTTAAACCAATTGCTGAATTCTCGACTATGATCCCTCGCTCTTACCCATGCATTTGATCTACTATGATTAACAATTAAATTCTTATGTTCCCTGCAATCAAGAACATTTCCAATTTAATCATATAATAAAGAAAAAATTATATAAAAAACAAATAAATAATAATATAATTTATCTTACTCGATAAACTTTTCCATTTGTTCATCTCCAGTATTGAACAAAGCATATCGATGTGCTTCAAAGCATAACTGTGAATCCATGAGAAAAGTATTTTGTTTCTTACTTCCAATTGGATGGCCTATATTAGGGAATATAGGTGACAAATTTTGAGAGCACTCATCATCCACAGTTTGGTACCTACTAAATTTTGTCTTCACGCCATCATGTAGATATCTCGAACAAAAAGTCAAGCACTCATCGGCCAAAAACCCTCTGCTATTGACGCTTCTGGAGCAGATCGATTACGTACAAAGGCCTTGTACTTACATAGGTTCCTCTCAATGGGATACATCCAACGAAGATGAGCCGGACCCCCAAGCTTAATTTCATCCACCAAATGAATAGGCAAATGTGGCATTATGTCAAAAAATGTTGGATGGAAAATCTTTTCAAGCTCACATGTTATTTCAACAATTTCAGACTGCATTATTTCAAGATCTCTTCGCCTTATGACCTTACTACATATAGCTCTAAAGAAATTTTCCAACCTAATCAAGGCCAATGAAACATTCTTGGGCAACACTTTTCTAACAAGCAACCTGGAGCAAGTAATGCATTATAAAATGGGCGTCATGACTCTTGTACCCTGATATTTTCATCTCCTTCACGTGCACACATTCTGAAATATTCGAAGCACACCCTTTTGGTAATTTAGCCTTTTTCATGACAGTACAAAATAAACTTTTCTGTTTTGGTTCCATGTAGAAACAAGATTTAGCCAAACTTATAGTTCCATTATTATTTATTCTTGGTTGTAGCTCCTTTCATATCCCCATTTCTTGTAAGTCATAGCGAGATTTTTCATGATCCTTTGATTTTCCATCTATTTCTAATAATGTCCCAAGCAAACTATCACATATATTTTTCTCGATGTGCATCACATCAAGATTGTGCCTCAATTTGTTATGCACCCAATATGGCAATTCAAAAAAAATGGATCTCTTTCTCCACGGACCCTTATCACTCCGAGGCCTTTTTTAGCTCTCTTTCCAAAGATATTGTTGAATTCAAGCAGCTCTTCAAACACTTCTTCACCCGACAATGGAGCAGGTGCAGGTCTATGATCCTCCTTACCATCAAAAGACTTTTTATCTCGTCGGAATGGATGATCACGAGGCAAAAATCTTCGATGGCCCAAGTAGCACATCTTATGACTATTTTTGAGATATTGAGAACATGTATCATAATTGCAAGTGGGGCATGCCAATCTCCCCTTAGTGCTCCATCCTGAAAGCATTGCTAATGCTGGAAAATCACTAACTGTCCACATTAAGGCAGCACGCATTCGGAAAGTTTGGTTGGTTTCAGCATCAAATGTGTCTATCCCAGTTTCCCATAATTCCTTCAATTCTTCAATTAATGGTCGTAGGTACACATCTATATCATTTCCTGGAGATGATGGACCTGGAATGATCATAGACAACATTATATACTCCGGCTTCATGCAAATCCACGGTGATAGATTATAGTTCATTAACATAACAGGCCACGTGCTATGATAAATGCTCATCGTCCGAAACGGGTTGAAACCATCACTTGAAAGACCCAATCTAACATTCCTAGCATCTTTAGAGAAGTCTGGATGCAAAGAATCAAAAGCCTTCCAAGATTCCCCATCAGCAGGATGTCTTATGTTCCCATCATTGGGTCGTTCATTAGCATGCCATCTCATTGCAACAGCCGTTTCAGGACACATGAATATCCTCTGAAGCCTAGGCTTTAAAGGAAAGTACCTTAAAACCTTTGCAGGGATTTTAGAGCTTGCTTTAGTCAAAGGACTACCACTCTTCCACCTTGAAGACCCACAAATAGAGCAATTCTCGGCATTCGCATTTTCTTTCCAAAATAACATGCAATCATTAGGGCATGCATGTATTTTTTCGTAATGAAGACCCAACTCTGTTATCATGTTTCTAGCCTTGTTGAAAGATTCAGGTACTTGAGCAAAGGGAAATGCCTCTTTTATCAAATCTAACAAATCGGAGAAAGCCACATTGCTCAACCCATGCAAGGATTTAAGCAAGTACAATCGAATAGTGAAACTCAGTTTACTAAAATTTTCACACCCCGGATATAACTCTTGTTTTCCTTCCTCCAACAATTTAAAAAACTTCTTTGCATCTTCAGGTAGTCTTTCCCCAACTCCTTCTTCATCCCCCACCTCACCATCTATATTTCTAAATGTATCATGCAGTAGTCCATCAATATCGTCACGCATGGTAGAACCTTCATCATTATTGCTTGCATGAGGTGTACTTCTCGAGGAAAATCCTTCCCCGTGGAAAACCCATTTGGTATAACCATCAACAAATCCATGAACAACCAAATGCTCCTCAACCACATTTCTATAATACCAATAGCGATTCATGCACTTTTTGCAAGGGCATAATATTTCATTTCCTTGGGCGGCTCGCTCAAATGCCTTATCAAGAAAATTATTCACTCCACGGATATACTCATCCGTCCATCTTAGGAGATTCATCCAACTTTTATCATCATTATCCATAGATACCTAATGCAAGTATGGAACATTGATTTTAAAAAATTATTTGACATATTCCAGCACGCTATAAAATATCATTACAGTCGCATACACTAATTAACTTTAATTTAAACTACATACAATAATAGCTACACTAACTTAGTCTGAAACAAGTTCAGGTCGGCTTATAAATCCTTACTAATCATGTTTCTCCAATTAAAATCTATTTAAATGAAACCACATAAACTTTGAACAGGTATTGATCCTATGAGTGATGGAGTATCAATTGGGGTTACTAAGGCTAATATTGCAGTTGAAAACAAGCAAAAATGTTTGGTACTACTGTACAAAATGAGGAGCAAGAACTGGAAAGTTTTACTTCTTTGGTTCCTTTCTCAACTGTGGATAGTAGGGGTCAGGTTCATGGCAACAATCTGATAAAACTGGGCATCAAACAGTTAATGCAAAGGCAAGACAAGTGATTCATTTTTTAACCTAATGCAAGTATGGGACATTGATTTTAAAAAATTGATCAGGACTAGTGTAAAGGTAGAAACATACAAAGATACAAAAATGATCAAGTCAAACACTACTGAAATAAGGCAAAATAAACTTGAACAACATGGCATTACCTTACAAACTTTAAATCCCATACAACACAAAATACCTTAAAGCCAACCCCACCTAACTATTAATGTCAAATGTCATAGACATCAACATACTAATCGACTACGAGCTAAAAGATTCGTAGCAGACCAAAACCACGAAGGGCGCGCACACGTTCAGGTTATTCAGTGACACATAGCAAGTCAACCTAATACAACCTAGATAGATTGAAGAGTTAAAAAAATGGCATCAAAATAACTTACTGTACCAAAAATTGTGTCTGAAGGTTCTGTGAAATCGACACGGCTGAGGGCTAATCGACGACGGCTGAGGCTCCCTTGAATCGACTACGGCTGGGCGCGCTCTGTGAAATCGAAGAAGACAATGACGGCTGGGCGAGTCTGTGAAATCGCGCTCTGTGAAATCTGTGAAATCGAAGAAGACAATGACGGTTGGGCGAGTCTGTGAAATTGCGCTCTATGAAATCGAAGAAGACAAGGACGAAATCACGCTCTGTGAAATCGAAGAAGACAAGGACGAAATCGCGCTCTGTGAAATCGAAGAAGACAATGACGGCTGGGCGAGTCTGTGAAATCGCGCTCTATGAAATCGAAGAAGAGAAGGACGGTTGGGCGAGTCTGTGAAATCGAAGAATACAGATTTTAATTTGGGGGTATTTGCTATACCCTTTGATGTATAGCAATTTTAACAGGGAAGGGTAAAAATGGTCTTTTCACATATTACTCCTTATTTAAATTATTCAAAAATAAAATAAATAGGGGTTATTTTGGCGGGTTTAACAAAATTTAGGGGGAAAATTAGGAGGCAAAAAATAACCGTTCCAATAGAATATTTTTACAATAAAAGCGTGCCGGTAGATAAATATATTGGGACGGAAGAGTAATCTATGGCAACGGTGTTTTCACAATGGCAACGGTTGTATAGCCTAAGCGTGCCGATATCACATAAATGATATTGTAACGGTTATAACCGTTACCATATCTATTCTATGGCAACGGTTATTAGACCGTTGCAAACATATCCGTTGCCATAGGCCTGTTTTCTAGTAGTGAACTAATTAGTGATATAAACAGTAAGACAACAAGGACACCATAAATATTGCCCAAAAATAATGAACACAAGCACAACCAATTAATCAAGTCCTTCAAAATATATTCATTTATCAATTAGATATCTTATGAATTTAATTCTTTCAAATAAATATTTTTCGAATATAATTTCTTCAAATGAAATCTTTCAAATTTAATTCTTTCAAATAAATATCTCCGAATATAATTCATCAAATAAAATATTTTGAATATATTCTTTTTAGATGAAATCTTTCGAATATACTTTCTTCAAATAAAATCTTTCGAATATAATTCTTTCAAATAAATATATCCGAATATAATTCATCAAATAAAATATTTTGAATATATTTCTTTTAGATGAAATCTTTCGAATATACTTTCTTCAAATAAAATCTTTCGACTATAATTCTTTCAAATAAATATCTCCAAATATAATTCTTTCAAATAAATATCTCCGAATATAATTGTTTCAAATAAATTCTTTTGAATATAATTCCTTCAAATAAAATATTTTGAATATCTTCGTTCAAATAAATATCTCCGAATATAATTCATCAAATAAAAGTCTTTCGAATATAATTCCTTTCAAGTAAGGGTCACCATGTGACACCTCATTTCATGATCATAAAAATAACGGGTCGGCCGACTTTCATATTTTCACGGCACCTCATGCCCATATCTCTATCACAACCGCACGGATAATTCACGTGGCAGAAGACAAAATAATATAATGAAGTGACTGAGAAGTGAACAACGAGAAATTACAAAAAGATAATGCTCCTGAGGCTTACGCCTTATAGTCCCAAAAATAAATATGCAATAGGGGGTCTCCCGTGGGACCGTCTAGTTGTCCTAAAGGTATATACGCAACATGAGATCTCCCAAAGAACTGCTCCATAGTCCCAAAAGTAAAGATGCAACTGCAAAGACGGAAGAATAACTAAGCAAAAACAACCTTTTCTTAAATCCAAATTTCTCATAAATATATAGTAACAACCTTTTCTGAGTTTCTGTTTCAGTGGCAGACACATTGGATTGGTAGGCAACTTGTGAGCCACTATGGATGTGCTCAGACCGGTCATGTCATCATATGATCATGCAAATATATCCTCATATTCCTTCAAGAAACGAACGTACTCCTCTTTCTCTAGCGGTGATAAGTTAATGCTTACGTGAATTTCCTTGATGGCTCGGCACCTCCCAAATTTACTGCTTCGGTTTTGTCTAGGTTGAACATAGGCTTATTCTCAAAGTTCTCAACCTCTCTGACAATTCCTCTGGTATTTCATCTTCTTCCTCGGAGTTACTATACTTATGTTGTGTTATCTTATTATATGTCACAGTCATTGGTTCATCAGGAAAAGTAATAATAACGTTGTAGAAAGAGAGATGTGAAAGATAATAATGAATAGCAATGCATTGATAAAAATTTAAAAGTATCCAAAACAAGTATGACTCGATGAATCGAGCAATTATTTTGAAACAAAATTACTAAAAACATTTGAAATGCCTAACATGTCTATAGAAATAGATTAAGTTAAATGCCAAGCTACCCAAGGATTCGGCGTGCCCAAGATGGTGTGGTAGTCCAATTCATGAGAACGACTCCTTTCTCCATAGTCCAAATGGTGAGGCTTTCTTCCTTTTCCTCCTCAAGTATCACACTACAATCCATGTACGCATAGTATTATCGCGTGATCATCATCTCTATGTCTACCATTCCCACCCTGTTAAGGTATTAAGCGTGGAATGGTATCCTGGCTTATTGCATGCTTTTACCCGTCCCGATCCTATCGGTCCCGGAGACATATAGGACTACTAATCGTAAAGGGAAGAGATGTTGTGCTTTTGTAGTTTTAAAGGTAAAATTCTAAGGCAACAGTCAAAACACATGTAACAAATCTGGGGAAAGCACATAAATAAATAAGGCTCAAACATGCCTCCTAAGATCAAATAAAATCACGTAGCTTAGCACGTCTTACATGTACTGATTAGGTCAAAATTTATGTTTAGCGTTGGGCAGGCTGGTTCATTACATATTTTGGGGCAACAAATCGAAGGCCAACGTAATTAAACATACCCGTTTGCCTACGTGATGACCTATAGATATGGAATCTACAAGTTTGAGAAACAATGCATACTGATTTAGGAAAACATTATCAGCTACTGAAGGAGGGCGAGTTTTAGTAAGTGGCCATGAATTTTATAATTGGTAATTCATTATTACTACATTTCTTAGACTTATAACAAGTTAGGCGATTCTGATTTGATTAATTCCTATAGGCATGCTTTCTACGCGTTTGTCGGTTTTAGGACACGTTTGAAGACATAATAAAAAATGTAGAAACCCTATAGGCATGACATCTGAATGCTGGACTTTGCATGAACATAACATCTGATTGCTTCATTTTGATTATTACGGCCTATAAACATGTTTGCCTAGCAAGAAATGGATTTAAGGCCTTTAAAAATTGTAGAAAAATTGTAAATCACTTGTGCATGTTTGTAAATGCATGTACAATATTTTAATAGTATTTATACAAAATTAAAATATATGTGAAAAAAATTGAGTATCAACACCTATAATGAATGCCCATGAGAAGGCATACATGGCATACCTAGTCGATTTAAACTTTTTACCAGAGATTTTGTTTTTTTAACCTTTTTCACAACCTAAAATCCACTAAAGGTCGTGATAGCTCCTAACACCATCATCGGGCAAGTCAGCAATGAATGATTAACTTACTCATTTTTGTATTTTGAAATCATAACTTTCATTAATGAAATAACATGAAATATAATTTATTAGGTAAATGCTGATATTTCACGAACTGCAATAAGGAACAACTTGTAAGAATCCCTAAAAGTTGGTGTCACAAGTGCTTTAGCATCTATTAATGAGTGCAACAATAATACAACATCCGTTTGAAATATAAGTTATACGGGAATATAAATAACTCTGATGGAGACTCTGTATGCAGCTCACCGTAAAGTCCCAGCAATAGCCGCGTCTCTACACCCAGAGGACCATAAAAAACATAGTATTTGTATACCTGCACAATAAGTGCACCAAGTGCAGTATGAGTACGTAAATCAACACGTACCGAGTATGTATCTAGCCTAAACCTAGAGAAGTAGTGACGAGGGGTCGACATCTACACTTATTAGTGGTCAAATAAGACAAATGCATAAGTCATAATACATCATACGGAGCTGCTCACGCCCGTAAACTACCAAGCGAAGTGCAATTGCTCAAAACGACCGGTGGGGTCATTCAAGTTAGATATCCCACTTCCGCATAGGCATTGTTAATGGTCAAATGTATTCATTAATATTCATTCCATCAAGTTGGAGTGTTCAAATATAAAAACTATAAGTTTATATATCGGATTTACAAACTGATACAAGTTTAAGTGGCCACAGGGTCATTTGACCTATAATTAATGAAGAACTAAAGGAAAAAAAAAAAGAATATTGCTAATCGAAGTCCACCCTAAGTTAGGTGAAAAGGGGAAGGAAGAAGAGAAAATAAAAAAAAATTGGACTCTACTACATTACTTTACATACAGCTTGTGATTATATGATATATAATTAAATGGACACCTCTTTAATAATAATAATTATGTTCATTAAAGCATAAATAGGTAAACATTTTAAATGTTAACTAGGCGCAAGACAGCAAAATGATAGGAACGTCGAGGTTTAAGTGTTTAATTTTAAAATACAATAAATTTATCTGCAACTGAATCATATAATAGGAGTTTTGCGTGGAAATGACACCAGATAGCAATTTTTAAGCAATGCTATTTGATGTATACTTATAAAGATTAGTTAATTCACCCAAATTTCGAGACATATCGTCCTAGAGTTTAAACCTCAAATTTAAATTGCAAGACATCGTGTTCTAAAGTTCGAAACTGTATCTAGATGTTCGACCCATATATCCTAAATTTTAAATTAGTACTTTAGAAATTTAGGACTATTAGTCATACATTTCATATTAGCAGCTCAAATATTTAGGACACTAAATTCAGGATACTTAACCTTGAAATTTGGATAAATTGGCTAATCTCTAAATACATTATAAATTATAAATATGTTTTAAACAACTGGCTTAAAAGTTGCTAATGGTGTACTTTGCCCGAGTTTTGCCTCGTTTCATTTGTGACCCCAACTAGGCCCAACTGTAATTTGTTGTAGGAATTTTTATGCCCAGATTTATTAATTCCTCATTGTTGTATTAGTAAAATTATATACTAATTATACATAGTTATTATGCATATAATAACCATGAATTATGTATTAAATACTCATCGGCTATTTTTATTTTAAGCAATTGGGTGGACTGCTTAGATTAATTTTTCTTTATTTATGTATGTCCATCAAATTGAAGTGTAAGAAAACAGAGCGGAAAATGAATAACTAATTAAGATATAATCCGAATAGATAAATAGAAAAAATAGAAAAAAAAAAAAAAACAGAAAGCTACTATCCAAGTGTGTGGCTCTACTGGCAACTGCCTTATCTAATGATAGACCAACTGTGGACACCATACATCCGCTTCACAAGTTGCTTACACTCATCCACTCACCCCACCCCCAGATCTCATCAACGATCACTAATACAAGAAGGACATTTAATTGCTCTGAATACCTTTTTCTCAGGAACATTCAGAAATGGCTTCTTCTACTCTTTCTCCAGTAACTCAGGTAATTAAACTGAAACTATCTTCATTTTTCATAACACAGCTTCTTCTATTGAGGCATGCAAAAGTTAATAATTTTTTCGTGTTTTTCCATATTTTTCAGCTATGCTCGAGCAAGAGTGGCTTGTCTTCGGTTTCACAATGTTTGCTACTGAAACCAATGAAGATTAACAGTCATGGATTGGGTAAGGACAAGAGGATGAAAGTTAAGTGCATGGCTACAAGTATTCCAGCAGATGATAGAGTGCCTGATATGGAAAAGAGGAATCTCATGAATTTGCTTCTTTTGGGTGCTCTTTCTCTACCCACTGCTGGGATGTTGGTACCTTATGCTACTTTCTTTGCACCACCTGGGTTAGTTCCTCCTCCCTTATTCACAAATTAGACCCTATTTTTTTCCATTGAGTGGTGTTAAATTTAGAAATGGAGCCATGATTTGATGTTTATAGTTTCTGAACTTATAGCTCGTTTTAGTTAGTTGGTTTGCAATTAAACATTCATACATATTTAATGAATTTCCTAATACAAATACAGAATCTAAGCAAAAGTTGTTCGAACCTGTAATTAATATTGTAGCTCCGCCCATGTTTAAATTAGACCCATGTTTGTTGAATTGAATTTAACGTGTATATACTGATGGCTTAAAAGTACTTTATCACATAAAAGATACTACATGCTAGTAATTGTTCATAATGAAAATAATTATATTGAAGATACGGCAGGAACCTCCTACAACAAGTTAAATTAATTGTCTAAGAAGAATGATTGGAATATCAAACTCATCGATGCCATACCAAATTGCATCATTTGAATCACCTTTTCAAGAGATGCAAAATGATTTTCTAGGGCCGGGTCTTATATTTGGGATCTACGAGTGTTATTACTTCCCAATCCAATTATTCTGCATTTCCTTAGGATTTGTTCTTGTTAGTACATCGTTATTCCATATTATATCTAACTCTACATTGTAGCTTGATAGTGTAAAAATTATTATATTAACTAACGATATGTATGGTTGTTTCAAATTATTACCTTTTTGTTTGTGCGACTTGGAAATTTTATGTTGCCAGAGTAGCTTCTATTCTTGTGGTTGAGCTTTTGGTTTGTTGATTCATCAACTGATACTCCAATGTGTATGTTCAAGTTTCTTAGCATGTGCATATTTTAAAGTCTGTTTTGTCTCTGCAGATTTTAGCAATTGGTGTAAAGTTTTAGCCTCAATGCCGTAAACTGTCCTGAAATGATAAGCCTGAATTTTTCGTCCTACTGAATGATATCAAACATTTACTAAATCACAAGACTTCATACACATTGTCCATATTGATCTTCTAAGCTAATATGGGGACATCATGGTTTATGTTTCCAAGTTTCATATTGAGTAAAATTATTCTTTAAAGACCAACAGAATGCCATGGAAACTTGACATCTTGACAATCCCTTTATACTAACAAAGCTAAATGAAGAAAAGCTATTATATGCAAGAGTTATTGTTATGCTATGCTTTTGTATCACTAGACGGACTTGATCAATCTGGACTCTGTTGTCATTCGAATATTGTCTGTGTTACTAACCACGGCTCATGATTTGTCATTCCATTTGGAATCAATCAACAGGTCAGGGGGTGGTGGTGGTGGAACCCCTGCCAAGGATGCATTAGGTAATGATGTTATTGCAGCCGAATGGCTCAAAACTCATCCACCTGGTAACCGAACTCTCACTCAAGGGCTAAAGGTACTGTTACCTTTCTTTATAGCATCAACCAATTATATGTAGATTCATATTTTCTTGATGATCTTATGATTACAAGAAATGACATGTTGGTCGTGGCACATTTGGACAATTCTTCCGACATGGTAGTTTAAGATTTCGGTGTTCTGATATTGTTATCGATGAAATTTTAGGGAGACCCTACTTACCTTGTTGTGGAGAATGATGGAACACTTGCAACCTATGGTATTAATGCTGTGTGTACTCACCTTGGTTGTGTTGTGCCATTTAATGCTGCTGAGAACAAGTTTATTTGCCCCTGCCATGGATCTCAGTACAACAACCAAGGAAGAGTTGTTAGAGGACCTGCTCCTTTGGTAAGTCAATAGTACCCACTATTTTCCATGCTCTAAGCTGTCTTTATATCTTTTCTTCATTGAGCCTTTAGCCTAAGCCTGATATACACATTTAGGGCTTCTTTTGTTCTCTACCTTCAAGGTAGGGTAAAGTCTGTGTACACCTAAGTCGCACAGACTCTTTATTTTTTATGCCAAACCCGCCTCGACACAACACTAGAACGGGCGTGTGGGATACGTTTGGGATTCGGTCGACCAACTTCGGATACTTTAACCGGAGTCTTCGAGAAAATTAAGATTTTGATTTCTCAAAAAAAAAGATAAAACAGATTTAAGACATGAGAAATGGCATACCTTCAATATTATAGTTCTTTTGTCTCATATCCGTTACTTCTATAAAGATTTAGAATATCTTTATTGCTCTATTTGTATAATTTTTATTTTTCTTAGTCGAATCTCAGTACCTATATTCATATCTGGATTAGCATCTCTGAATCTTAACATTTAGATTTTGCCGAATCCTACTCTCGGATCCGTGTCTGTATTGGATACCCGCACCCGAGTCCAAGCAACTTAGGCGTAAACACTACAGCACCTCACTTTGTAGGATTATACTGAGTTTTTTTTTTTTTTTTGCCATTTTTGTTGTTACGACTTCTTTTGTCGGTCCAACTAAACCCATTGTATTCGGCTCGAACTACGTACATATGAAAAAGGAGTTTAAACTGTATACATATATTAACATTGCACTCATTCTGAACTCGTCGACTCATTGTAACATTGCTTTTTGTGGTTGGCACAGTCCTTGGCGTTGGCTCATGCAGATATTGATGATGGGAAGGTGGTGTTTGTCCCATGGGTTGAAACAGACTTCAGAACTGGTGAAGCGCCATGGTGGGCTTAGATCTCCCATTTAAGCTTAATTACAGTATCCTCTTGTATCTTTGTTACATAAAGCTTATCCTTTTTATGAAGAAAGAAACTATATTCATTTTGAGATGTAACTATGAAGCATAACCTTGGCAGTCCCATAATGACATTTTTTGTTTGGGATACACATATTTCATTTGTTTATATATAACTTTATGTACGTTGCTCCATTTTCATTAAGGCCTTCAAAAGATGTTTTTGAATGTGATCTCACAAAAGGAAAGTTTCATTAAAACTGAAAATGTCTAACTAATTTCTTTCTCACAAGTCATAATATCATAAAGGAAAATGAAGAAAATAAAAAGAAAATATGGAACCAAGCATGAAAACATAATAAGTAGAAAGGTTTTACAAAACCAAAAGATATTATTGAACATACCAAAATCACTTGACGAAATTAAACCAAAAAGACAACCTCACAACTAATTTTATTGAACTGGCAAGCAGAAAATCAAACAACAACAAATACAGTGAAATCTCACAAGTGGAATCTAAGGAGAATAAAGTTACGCAGATCTTACTCCTACCTAATGATGATAGAGAGGCTGTTTCCGGAAGACCATCGGCAAACAGAACACCAAACATGCATCACTTTTTTCTGGATGCTCGATCTGGACAAACTTTATTCTTCTGATGGTTGCTCACCCTCGTCCCTCGTTGCTTCTTGTTAATTTTCAATCTTATGGCAGCAAACACATAAATCTTGTTGCCCATGTTATCCAGAAACCTCATATAGGCTTATCTCCAAGACCTTTTCAACATTAGAGTAGCCCAAAATATCCAGAAACTTGTACTGAATCCAATTCCCATGCTAATATAGAATGAAAATTCCTCCAGCCAGTTGTTTTCTCCATGTTGAACAGCCTGCACTTCCTGCTTATCATGGTGAGTAAAGTCGTCATCTATATGATCCGAGCAGACTCGTGAGAGCGGGAATCCACACAAGCCTGGATTCCCAACATAAGAACTATTCTCGAAGGTATCAAAATTATTTCCAGATGGAATTTTCCCTGTCAAACCATTGAAAGAAAAATTCGCAACCTCAAGAAGCATAATTTCCACGATACTTGGAGGAATGGTGCATGACAGCTTATTCCAGGAAAGATCAAGAAATTTCAAATATTGCATGTTGCCAATGTCACGAGGAATTGTGCCTGTGAAACTATTCCTTGATAAATTCAAACCCCTCAGTGCAATAAGGCTCGTGATTTCTGAAGGAACTTCCCCTGATAAATGGTTCTCTGCTAGATCAATTACTGTCCTCACATAAAACTGCCCTATAACAACAACCGTCCCATCAAAACTGTAATCCACATAGGGTCCATAAGTAACGGAAGGAGCCTCCTCTACCCCGGACATCGTATGGAGATTTTTAAAGCACCTTGGAATAGTTCCTGATAGAGCATTGGAACTAAGGTCCAAAACATACAAGTATCTAAGTTGGCAAATCTGCCAAGGAATGTTTCCGTCAAGCTTGTTTCGGCTTAATTTAAGAATCATTAGTCTCTTTAAACTCCCCCCTAACCAAAATGGTATATTTCCAGATAAACTATTTTCGGAAACATCAAGAGTTTCTAGCCCAGCTATGTTCTTCAATGATGAGGGCAGATTTTTGGAGAAAATGTTGCCCTATAATTGTAGATAGATGAGATTAGCAAGATATCCGATTGAATGAGGTATTTCCCCTGATAGGCTACTATTTTTTCATATCAATGCTTCCAAATTCTTCCTATATCTCCAACAGTCTGAAAGTTGTCCTGATATAAAATTTGAAGATAGGTCCAGAAAACCAAGGGAATTATTCATGACAAGTGATTCGCATACAGGGGCAAGAGTACCATTAAAGGAATTCTCGGCCAAAATCAAGGTCATCATCTTGGGTGAAAAATGAGGTAATGGACCATGAAAATTGTTCCCACTCAGGTCCAATTTTGTAAGATATTTCTGTAAATTCAGGCACTTCCCTCTAAAATAGTTGTGCGAAAGGTCTATGTGATATACCTTCGCAGAACGATTCCCGCACCAATCGGGCACTACATCCGAGATATTAGTGCGAGACATATCAATAAATGAGAACTCTCTGTGTCTGAAGCCACTGGGGAAACTGTATACCAAGTTGGCAAGACTGCAGGCCAATAAAGTCAAGTTGAAAACGAGGCGTCCAAGTTGCGGTTAAATTGAGGATAATCGAGTTGGATGACAAGTCTAACACTCGCAAGTCACTGAAATTCAAGAAATGTTCAGTAATCAAGTAACTGAAAGAGTTCCGAGCAACATTGAGGACAACTAATTGCCTAAGTTGTATAATGCTTCTCGCTAAAGGACCCTCCAGGCTATTTTCAGAAACATCCAAGTATTTCAACTTTGGTGGCAAGGTTGGTGGTAAATTGCCTATAAGCGAGTTTCGTGAGAGATTAAGAAAGGTACTGAACTCATTTTCTCTAAAGAAGGTGGAAGGTACAGTTCCCAGAAAGATCAAGAACTCTAAGTGAATACATGTCTCCTAAGGCATTTGGAAGTAAACCACGTAGCTGACTTCTTGTCAGATTAAGATAAACAAGACTGTGGCTTGTGTTGAACAACCAACTACGAATCGGAGCATTAAAATGGTTTAACGAGAGGTCAAAAATTCGAAGGGATGTGAAATTCACAAAAGCGGGTGGCAATTTAGGAAGTGTAGCAAGCTGACAAGCAGAAAAACGTAATTCTAAGAGAGAAGTAAGAAAATTGATATCATGTAGCCAGTTTATTGCGCTGCTCATGTCAACTCCACTCAAGTTAAGAATCTTCATAGAGAAGAGGTGCTGAATCCATTGAAGGTTATTGACCTGGAGGAAAAAATCACCACTGAAATCAAGAAAACTGCAACCGTGACAAATTTCCAAGATGTTCAGGAATCGTTCCTCTAAAATTGGTTTTGGACAAATTTAGATACTCTAGGTTCTTAAAAGTGGAAATATACTCAGGAATCAGCGCCCCAAGGAAATCATTTTGGCTCACGTCTAAGTGCCTTAAATGAGGTAAGTCAAGCAAAGAAGTCCCAAACTCACCTTGCAAGAATTGCTTGTGCAGATCAAGAGTGATCACGTGCCCAGTTGTGTTGTCGCATTCAACACCTTTCCAGTTGCAGCAGTTATCCTCGAGCATCCAAGACAACATGATCTGTGATGGATTCCTGAAACCATGCCTGAACTTGATAAGAGCATTTTTTTCACTTTCAATGCAATGAATGCCTGAATTCATAGCACCAGTTTGCACACTGGAAAATCCATCATGTAAAATAGCTACAAGAAGGAGAAAATAAAGTAAAGTTACACCTTCCATGAGCAGTAACGAAGTTCTGATCAATAATCAAGATTATCAGAGTGAAATCTATTAGACATACTTCAAAAGTGTAGATAAATAGAGTGTTTAAACCTGAGTTCACTGGGTCTAGTGTTTGAAAATTCAAAGCAGAAGCGACTTATTGACTGGCTTTTTAGTCTTTGTTGAGTTGACTAGTGCATTATGCGTGTTTGTCAAAAAAGTAGAATCCGGAACCAAAGTAGGTTTTTTTTTTAATTTTTGTAATTTTTATACGTTTAAAAAAAAATCAAAATATATACAACGCCACAATAAGTGGCGTTGTATTTAACGGTGTTAAATTACAACTCCACTAATTGTGGCGTTGTATTTAACGGTGTTAAATTACAACTCCACTAATTGTGGCGTTGAAATGTCTACATATGCCCGTCTTCTCCTTCACTTCTCCTCCCCCATTTTTTTATCAAAACAGTCGGCCCCTCATTCCCCACAGCAACAATCTTCCGTTTTTAAAAAAAAAAAAAAAATTGTCCCCCGGTGTGTTCGTGTTGTGTAAGAAGTGGCCCCGCTATAGTTTAAGGCTATTGGTATCGTGGATATACGGGTTTGGAGGCATTATATTCAACTTTTTCATCCGTAAAAAATCAAATTCGAGGTATGTTTCATATTACTATTATTTTGTTTATATTTTAGATTACATGTTAGTTTTAATTAGTTTATGTTATTTTCCGAACTAGTATGTGTAATTTATCCGGATTAGTGTAATAATATATATGCTTTCATGTTAATATTTTATTTATATATATTTGTGTAATTTATATTAGTTGTTAGTTGAAAAATACAGACATTTTTAGCGTAGTAAAACATAGACTCTTTTAGGCTAGGAAATTTTAGAGTCTTCTAGCGTAGTAATGTGTAGTATTTAGCTTGAATTGTTGATCCTCAAAATTAAGTTATAAAATTAAGTTATTAAAAATTATCGAACCCGGGAGCTCAAAAATTATCGAGTTCGGGACCCATATTATCAGCAATTTGTACAATTAAATTATTTAAAATGTAACTTTAAATTATAAAAAAAATACATAACGATTAATAATAGTTTGGTGCCGCTGGGCCTCAAAAATATCGAGCCCGGGACCCATATTATCAGCAATTTGTACAATTAAATTATTTAATGTGTAACTTTAAATTATAAAAGAATACATAACGATTAATAATAGTTTGGTGCTGCTGGGCCTCAAAATTCAGTTATTAAAAATTATCGAACCCGGGAGCTCAAAAATATCGAACCAGAGAGCTCAAAAATATCGAGCCCGGGAGCTCAAAAATGTTTAATTTAGACAATTAAATTATTGTAAATATATTTTTTAATTATAAAAAAATACATAGCTATTAATAATTGTTTGGTATCGCTGGGCTTCAAAAATATCGAGCCCGGGACCCATATTATCAGCAATTTGTACAATTAAATTATTTAAAATATAACTGTAAATTATAAAAAAAAATACATACGATTAATAATAGTTTGGTGCCGCTGGGCCTAAAAAATATCGAGCCCTTGACCCATATTATCAGCAATTTGTACAATTAAATTATTATAAATATAACTTTTAATTATAAAAAAATACATAACTATTAATTATAGTTTGGTACCACTGGACCTAAAAAAATATCGAGCCTGGGACCCATATTATCAGCAATTTGTACAATTAAATTATTTAAAATGTAACTTTAAATTATAAAAAAAAATACATAACGATTAATAATAGTTTGGTGTCGCTGGGCCTCAAAAATATCGAGCCCGAGACCCATTTTATCAGCAATTTGTACAATTAAATTATTATAAATATAACTTTTAATTATAAAAAAATGCATAGCTATTAATAATAGTTTGGTGCTGCTGGGCCTCAAAAATATCGAGCCTGGGACCCATAAATTCTGCCAATTTGTACAATTAAATTATTTAATGTGTAACTTTTGTAAGTTATTAAAATTTTTAATTTTACAGTCGACGACATGGATGCGCCCATACATCCTGACCCTAAGAGCTCAGATCTATTAGGCCTACAACCCCAACATCGATCAGAGTATATCTGGGATGGGCAGTTGTTGACATAGACATTCCGGGCTCGGAGAGTCGATGTCTTGTGGGAGTTCCTCAGTCTGCGCGATTTACATCCTAGAGTCGTCCATCACTTGGAGGAGATGGGATTCTATAGGTTTATTCGCATTGGCCGGATACAGCTTGACTATTCTTTGATCGCAGCTATCATTGAACGGTGGCGACCGGAGACGCACACCTTCCACCTTCCCATTGGCGAGGCCACCACTATGTTGCAGGACGTAGAGGTTTTACATGGCATGTCAGCCGATGGGTTGCATGTTCTTTTTCCTGCGATCATGAGGCATTTTCCGCACGAGGTGTATTGGGATTTGCTTCAGATGCTCACAGGTTTGAGGCCGGAGGCCGAGGATCCCAGGGCTGGGATTAGTCGGATACAGTTATCCCCTATTCGACAGCGCCTGGAGCAGCTCCACCCTACTGTCACTGATGAGTCAGAGGAGGAGGATGTACTTCAGTACACTAGGTTGCTATGCTGCTCCTTCTATTTGGGGGTGTCTTGTTCTCGAACACTTCGGGTAATTTAGTAAGCCTCCGGTTTCCCCATAATATCACACGGTTCGAGGATACAACTATATACAGCTGGGGTGCTGCTATCCTCGCATTCTTATACATGCAGATGTGCCAGGCTTCTATGGGCACACAGAGAGATATTTACGACTTCCTGCCCCTTTTACAGGTGAGAACATATTTAATGAAAATATCTGTTACTTACAAATCTACCTAGCTATAATTTATCTCACAGTATACATCAACTTTCTATGTTAGGTTTGGGTATGTGAGCGATTTGTGTAGCTCATGCCACCTTTGCCACAGCTACCAGCTGACGTCGCATTTCTACACATGCCTTTAGCTTCTAGGTGGGTCATGCGGCGTGGACTTTCGCGGGCATATGATGCCCATCATAATCTACCAGGCATCAGGGATGTGTTAGACTTCCTCGAGGATGCACGAGTGAATATCTAACTGAACGTACCAGTTATTGTTTAATTTAGTGTTACGAATACTAACCATTTGTATTGTTATTTGATAGTTCATCTGGACACCTTATAGCGAGGACTTGCTAGCTACCCTGCCAGCGTACTATACTCTAGGCCGGGATATTTGGAGGACTTTTGCCTCTTACATGCCTAGATATAGTGGAGCATCATGCCTCGGAGTGGGTTTCTCGTCAGTTTGGCATGCTGCAGCCTATACCGCCTCCTCCTGCATGGCATCCTTTACATTATGAGAGGGATGATCATAGCAAGGAGGACGACACCTTTTTAGGCTGGCTCCACACTCAGCTGGTCATTTGGGATAGACGGGGTGATTTGATCCCACCTCCGCAGCACTATCCTATTGAAGGGTATAAGGCATGGTACCGCACAGTGTCCCGTCTGTTTGTTGGTAACCCAGTACATCAGGTAGATGGGCGGTACGTCTCATACGCTGGGAGACACGAGGCTCTGGTAAGTTTTATGTTATATTTAATAATGTACATATAATGTTATGAGTAATACCTAGTTTACATTCTTTACTTTTGTGCAGGCTATTGGATTGCATACTGTCTACCATATGGGGCAGGAGATGCAGATTTATGTGCACGATCCAATGGCCATGCATGATTATGGTCGGTGATTCATGGTAGTGGCTGCCGAGACACTGCAGCGTGCCAGATCGGATCAGCGCTTGGCATAGGATGCTGATTATATTGATCCAGCCACATATCAGCGAGGTCGTGATATTCCACGAGCTGCTGGTGCCCGACGACCTACTGCCCGACGACCAGGTGCTACCCGGCGACCTCGTGTTTCCCGAGGAGGTGGTGTCCAGCAGGAGGCCGGTGATGCTCCCGATGATGATGTTGATGCTGCTATGCGAGGAGGCATGCATGAGACGGACATTCCGCCTTACAACCTTGGTATTTATGACACTGCAGGCCCTTCACAGATGACCCCAGCGGGTCCATTATTGATCACGGGCTCTGATTTCCAAGCAGCAAATTGAGGTGGATATTACCCTGGCCCATCTACCAGTGATGAGGGTGCACCGACCAGAGATATTCTTAGTGGCCGCAGTCTCAGTTATGGGAGCTCTTCACATGCTCAGGTATGAGTTTATTAGTTCTGAATATGAATTTCTTTTAACTATAACTTATTTTATTTATTACATTATAATAATCTCCTTGTTCGGGTTTCAGTTGACGATGCCACAGATGACTACATACAGGATCCATACGCTATTATGGTAAGATAATATAACTGTAAATTATAAATTATTATGTGATTTTGTAAACTAATTTTTATTTTATTATGTAGTCTTCTATTGGACCTGACAGCACCACTGTTGCATGTCATCCTGAGCCACATCCAGCTATAAGGAGGAAATATGATGATGATGACTTGATAGCGTACCTGGACGGGCGGGGATGCGCCTCAGGCCGACGACTGCTTTGAGACACACCAATTGCGGGACTTGACTGGGCGGCCTTCCTTTTTTGTGTATATGTTGTAAATAATATTTTTTGTAACAACAATATTTAATTAAATATCTCTATTAATTTTTTTAGTTCTCCATTTGTTTTATTGTTTCGTATCACTACACAAGAACTTCAACTTAAATGCGACAAAAACTTCAAATAGTACAACACGAACAAAAACGTAATATTCAACTTAAACTTAAATTAGTAGAACACAAACACAAACATAAGTTAATAAGAAAGACAAACATACAAATGAACTAAACACATAGTAGGAATTGTTTAGTCCCGACTTTCATTTATTCTACGTTCTAAGCACTTAAATTGTTCGAGCAATTGTTCTTTTTCGTCTTCTAACTCTTTCACTTTCGCCTTAAGCTCCTCAATTTCCTGTTTATTTTTTTCTTTGTTCCTTCGTTGCTTCAAATTCCATTCCGCTCTCCATTTTTTATTGCTTACTTCCCTCAGATCCTCCCTCATTTCTTTCATTTTTTTATGGAGTTCGTTGTTAATATGTGCTTGGCCTAACCACATATTATGCAGATTTAACATTCGTTCTCTGTAGTTTGGTTGGAGACATTATTCCTCTGCCCATTCATCAAACTCACACATAGGTTCATCCGGATTTTCGTATATCTGGTTCATACACATCCAGTAGTTACGTCCAACATCATCACCTTCCCAACAAGTTTGTAGCATACGAGCTTTTGCACAGTAACACACTGGTGTACCATGTTGAGCCATTTAATTTTGCTTAAAAAGTGCATACTTGTTATGTTTGTTTCTCAAAAAGTGCATACTTTTTATAATTGTCATGTCACGATTAACTCTATCCACCCAGGCCATGGGCAGATCGAAAGAAATAAAAGAAATTGCATAATAAACTAGAAGTGATATTAAAGGAAAAACCAAAAAGCTGAGTGAACAACACAGTTGTGAGTATGCTTCTCCTCCCCCTCTCTCACAAAGGAATTCTTAATATCATCAACAAATTCTTTTCAAAAAAAATTAAACATAATATAGCTTGTCTGAACAATAAAACATTAATCAGAACATATGTTTGTATTGTAACTTTCTGGTGGTACCACCCCATATAGAAGATAAAAAATCAATAATATTAAAAATGTAACAAAGAAGAAGATAAAAGTTAATAATATATCCTTAATTTAGATGGTAAAATAGATATTTTACAGCAAAATTTTGATAAATTTAGTAGAACGACCTTTTGAATGTTATAAGCATAGTTAATGACTTTACACGATAATTTCGAATAGTTGAGTGATTGTACTTATAAATGATGTAATAGTCCATACATATATAATTTTTTTTTTTTTTTGAGATCTCAATATCGATTTGCCTGTATGAAATGATACTTTTTGCGAATCAAATTAAAAGCAAAGGTACAGCTAAGGCACAAAATATGAGAAATAAAGAAAATGTGTACTTGATTCCGTAGGGAGATAAGACAAAGTAGAACAATCACGAGAAAGAAAAGGAGCTGCGGAAGTTGGACCAAATCAAAGGTTTGAATTCCAATCATATGCACATAGTAAAACATCTTTTGTCTAATTGAGCTTGTTTTTACTTACTAGACATTAACATGCCGAGTAGCAGACAATAACCGTGGGTCTTAATAGCGAAATCAAAAATATTTTTAAAGGCGTTGATACTTGAAAGAACTAAAAAGAAAATTCGATAAAGAGTGTTCAATATATATTTTATTTATATATACAATATAATTTTTAATATATATCAATAAAGGATGATCAACAAAAAGTGATCAACATATATTTTATAAATTTAAAATTAATATTTTATTTATAAACATAACTTTTTAAAATATTTCTGTAAAGGGTGATAAGTTTTCACCCTGTAAAAGGTGGCGCCCCTGGTATGGACCCGTAGGAGTTGTTTCTATAGTCTATACTCTATTAATAATGTTGATATATGGAAAAAGACAGTAAGAAAGAAAAAGAAAATGAAAAAAACCCACAAATAATCGAGCAAAGACTAGAGAAAGGGAAAAGCTCAACCACTATGCATCAACTAACTACACTTAGGAAAGAACGACAGTAAGCAACAAAAAAGATTTTATGTATAGAAAAAATTCAAAATCCACCTAAAAAGAACAAACTGTACATTTGAATGGACCAAGTAAAAAACAATGGTTCCACCCAAATTAGCCTATAAGAGAAACAACGAAAAAGAGAACCAAGTAGTAAAGAGTGACAATTTTTACACAACCAAGTACTAAGAGTGTCAATTTTTACACTAAATCATCAAAAAATAAACTCTCCGGAATTTCAAATTGCATGAAATTACTGCAGTAGCTATCTCTCTCGTCTTCTGTACTGGTTGACAGCGGTGTCGACAACACTGAATCAAAGCTGAAATTCTGATTGCTCGTATCGGACGTGCAATTACAACCATAGGTTTCCAAAGGTGGAATCACATTTTCTTGTAATTTTTGGCTATTCACCAAATTATATGGTCCCAAGTTAGATGGTGTGTATGTTGGTATTTCTGGAATCTGATTTTGGAACTGATTAGTATTAGTTTGGAAAATATTTGGGTTCTGTTTTTCTATAGGGGCATTCAAGAATTCATTTTCTTGAAAATTTTGCAACAACATTTCAGGCCCTTCTTGGTTTTGTATTTGTGCGTTTAGAAATTGGTTATATTGAAGTTGTCTTTGTAATAACATTTCTGGATTTTCTGTATGGTGTGTCAAAAGGGTTGAAGCAATTAGTGACAAGACTTGAGGGTTTACAAATGCTTGTAGTCCAAGTAAACTTGAAAGGTTAAGTTGTGTAGAGTTTAGAAGGGTTGATAAGTCTAATAAATCAAGACGAGGGCTGTGAGTTACTGGATCAAGTCCCATTTTTAGAAGCCTTTTTCTTATGTGAGTGTTCCAATAATTCTTGATTTCATTGTCTGTTCTTCCTGGCAAGCGAGCAGCTATTGCTGACCATCTGAAAAAACATAATATAACAATGATAAGTTTTAAGTTTATGAACTTAATTATCTATCTTAGGATGAAGAAATTAACTCGTCCCTCCGTTTCATTTTATATGACAGATGTATCATTAAGTACAGAGTTTTAAAATTAAATAAGAGTTGTGGTGAAATGGATAGGATCTCTCTATCTTTAATTAAAGGTCTCGGGTTCAAGCTTTGAAAATGAAAAAAAGATTCTGGTATAGGGAGCTAGCCTTTATCCTAAAGGGCCTTACAAGGCACAACCCCGGATTAATTGGGTTTTTAAAGCAAGTATCGGTTACCCGGTGGGAAACTAAAAAATGAAATTTTTGAAAGAAGTAATTAACGACTTTTGTTATAAAGCGCGTCAGTAAGAGTAAAATTAAAAGTTTTAAGTTAAAGAAATGTACATATACTAAAAAGAAAAGAAAAAAGAGTGTCATATATCATGAAATCCGACGAGAAAGAGTATCTTACTTGTTGCCAAGAACACTGTGAAGTTGGATAATAGTTTCTTCTTCTTCAAATGAGAATCTTCCTCTCTTAATATCAGGTCTCAAATAATTCGTCCAACGAAGACGGCAACTTTTTCCACACCTTTGAAGTCCTGCAAATGATTTTCCAAAGAAAGATTAGAATAAAGCACTTGTTAATGATCAATATGATAGGAAAAAATAAATATAAAAACGTCCATCTCCAAATCAAACGACAAATAAGCACTACTTTCATCTCAATTTATTTGACAAATTTGAATATTAGGCAAGGAGATATAAAATGATGAAAATCTTTTGAAACTTGACATAAATATGTCATAACTTTCTGGAACAGACTAAAAAGAAAATATTGTCACGTACCAGCATTTTTAGGGAGGCTACGCCAGTTTCCAGGACCATGAACTTGAATGTATTCTATGAGCTTATTATCTTCCTCTGAGGTCCAAGGACCTTTCTTGAGTCCATTTTTATCAGAACTTGGTGATCTTCCCATTGGCGTTTTTTTCTACTTGCAATAAAGATTAATTACTTAAAAGTCGCAATAATTGTTTGAATGAAGGAAAGAGAGCTGTAATATAAGCAAAAGTGCAGTACTTGTAGGTCCCTATAGGAGAAATGAGGATTATGATCCTTAATTTATAGAAGAGAAGAAAATGGAAGTCAATACTATTTGGCACCGGCCTTATTCTATGTCAATGCATCATCTTTGCTGTGTGTTTAGGGTGAAATATTTAAAAAATTATCTGAAAAAACACGTATATAGTGTATAATAAATAAAAATGACTTGAGTTTTTCTTCTTTCAACTGTGGAAGCTTTTGGATTTACCTTACAAAAGAAAATGTGAAAAATTTGGATAAAAGGTCGTGGACAAGTGGCAACTAGTTAATGATTTTGACCTTTGCATCAAAGTCTACAAATAGGGAGTGATTAGTTGGTATGGTGGTTAGATTTCTCCTACCAATTATAACAAGGCAAGAAACGTCTCATGGTTTATGAGGGCTTTCTTCCTTGCAAGTTAATTCACAATTAATTAACGTTTTAGGGGTCATTCGAGCACTAAAATTAGGATACTAAATTCGGTATAAACTTTGATATTGGGGTTGATTGAGTTGGTTGGATGAATGTTGTAGACCTGTGATCATTTTTTTTTTTACCTGTAGCCTCTCTTCAGTCAGAGCTTATCGCACAAAGCTTGCCTAGTGTGATTTATATTTCATGTGTGATTTATGAGGTATTAAACCTTTTTCCGAACCAAACATTCCCTTAATGTACTCTCAAGTTCACTAAAAGATGGCTTTCACACGGCCGTAATGCTATTATCAAATCTGAGTTATAATTATTACATAAGTAATTTAATTGCATAAATATTTTTTATATGTTAAATGGCAGAGCTTAAAGCTTTTTTATTAATTACGTTAACTATGATCAGCACATATCGCCTAAATCCAGTTTTTCTTCTCCGTGTCGCCTTTTAGAAGCTATTGAAACCAAATCCTGTAGACAAAGTTTTAATCAAGTGAAATAAAATATACTGTAGTCATTTTCGTCGTCTCTTTATTATTGTCATGTATACTTTAAAGGAAGCCACTCTAAGCTTATAGTAGATATTAGAATAATTGAAGAGGAAACAAGTGCGAAACTCTGTGTAGAAAATTTCTTTATTTCTCATTTGCAGTCACTTTTTTTATGAAAATAATTTAATCTTAATTAAATTAAAGATATACGTGGAAGAAGAAGATTTCCATAATGGGGAGCTTGTGAGGTCAGCAGCCAATCCAAGACGTACACGTAGACTGAGGTAATATATGAAGATCACCTGTAATTTCCGCAGATTACACATGGCTTAATGTCGTTATTTTTAGTTAACAGGCCACCAATATTTTGAAATCTTTCAGTTTCAACTTCATTTTCTTTTTCAAGCATTAGCATTTACCGTGTATAATCTTGGCTTTAATATCGTCCAAGCTTTACAAATTGTTTGTATGTATATATATATTGCTGGTATTTGTTCATCTGCGTTCTATATATCTTCTGACGGAGTTTCTTTAGATCCAAGATCAAATAACTTAATACTATAAAAAATTCACGTATTTGGCCGAATCAGTTCCACGGGAATGTTAAAGACATTAATTAATAAAGAAAAATGTATATTTCATAACAACCTATTAAACTTTAATTAGTTAATTAGTTGAGATATATTGTTACACATTTCAATATGTTTCGATCCTCTCCCTTAGTCACTCCGCAGCTTGGTTACCTTGGTTTGTTTACCTCTTCCCTTTCAGTTGTCATATTCTGTTCTAGAAGCAAGAGTATCTATTTAATATAATTAAACGGCAGACTATATGGAAAATTTGTTTAGCACATATGGAAAAAAAAAATTATTAGTAGCAAACTTATATAGTATAGTATTTATGAAAGGATAAAGTGGTAGAGTCAAAATTTAAAGTTTACAGATTTAGAATTTTATATTGAGTTTTAATTAATTCAAATATTAGATGAACCAGTAACACAAATTCTAGTTCCGCAGCCTGCAGTTCTTTTTCCTGTTTGGTCTCAAGGAGGCAACCCAATCTTTTTGGTAACTAAGAAATACTTAAGAAAAGTACGCTACTAATTAAAAAGATGATACAATGTCCTGATTAAAACTCGCCACTTGTCTCCATCAATTTGACTGTTGTATATAAAAATACAAGTTCAAGAGAAAAAAATAAATTATATCGTTGAAGTTTCCTGTTCCCTGTCAGCTAAATCTTAGTTTAATTGTAGTGAAATCAGCTTATAGCTCGTCACCATAGTAAAATTTTGTAGGAAATTATTACAAATTAAGAATATAAACTAATTCAGTAATTAGTTGTAACAAATCCAGGGTTTGCTTGTGGGGAAACTTAATATTAGACTCATTTCTCCCCCTCCACAAACACAAAGTGCATTTTTTTTATTGCAATGTTGGTACGTGAATGTTGTTAAATTAGTTGTTTTTGTGAGGTCATTAATTGCCTTCAACAAACTTTGAATTATAAAGCTTATAAGGCTTCTTTTTCTTCGTTATCTTCAACACCAAATACTTAATTGGGAGAGTTCACGTTGCTGTTATAATATATGGTGTTAAAGCATTTTTGTTTGATGCAAATACACCATGTATCTATATAACGCGTTGGTATATAAAAATGACACACACATACATATACAAAATATGTAAATATAATATTCATGTTTAGGTATACACATTATCTTTTATAAATTGATGATGTTTTTGTGGTTGAAAAATTAGTCACTCTATATTGCTCGTAAGCTGTTGAAATTAATTTTTTGTACGTGGTTAAGCTTCATGCAAATACGTGTATAGTTGTGTAGTGACATCACCGGCTGCGGCTGCATGTCATGCTTTGTGTTGTATTTATCCAGATGTTTCCGCAGCTAATATATATATATATATATATATATATATATATATATATATATATATATATATATATATATATATATTAAAAAGAAAATAAGATATGACGACATTTATTAAATGTCATATTAAGGCTTCTTATATGTCGCAAATTCGTTGACAATTAGTTTACGACACTTAAGTAAATATTAGTAAAAAATTTACGACGTTATATTTAATTTATGATATTTAGGTAAATGTCAGTAAGAAATTTACGATATTTACTTTTAACTTTTAAGAAATGTTAGTGAGAAAATTTATGACATTTATAAAAATGTCGTATTTATATTTACATGACTGTCAAAACGATTAGTAACATTTTCACAACTTTTTAAAATGTCGTATTAAAAATTACAACATTTAGATTAATCCTCTATTTAAGATAGCACTTCACATTCAATTTGTACATCCATATATTTCAACCTTCAACTAACATGAAATATATGTACAAGAAATGCCTTTAATATTATAACTAAAGAACAAAGTAGCAATCTAAGAAGTATTCTGCACAGATAAATGATGCCATATTAAATAATTTGTTCTCAAGTAAACCCAAATCTAACTAAATCATAAACGATAGTAATTTCAACGTGTAACTACGTTATAATCACTTTATAATGAATTTCCTTAAAAAAAAATGTTGAAACCAATTCTCTATGAGTCAACTTTTTCATTGCTAGTAATCCCCCTTAAAAAATGTTGCACAAGAAGTTATACAGGAAAAAAAGTTATAAATATAGTAATAAAGAGAATTTTTCCTCTTCGATTATAATAAATTAGGATACAAAAAATAATAGATTGGGATTCTAAAAAATAAACATATTGTATAATGGGTATAATAGCAACAATTTTTTTTAAAAGAGAAAAGAAAGAAAATAAGGCAAAAGAAAAAAGAGGAAAAAGTATTTTGTAATTTTTCAAACTTACCCATTTTTTCTTTGTGCTTACTTCACTCATTTCATTATTCTTGATTAATTAAGTTAACGTGAGGAGAAACATTAATTGGTTACATTGATAGTTGGTAAAATATTTTAAATCACCCCTAAAGTTGGCTCAGATTATCACTATCCTCTTGAACTATGTTCTGTCTTAATTACCTCCCTCGACTTGGCCTTTTAAGAACCATTACCCCGCTAGACGTTGATGTGGCAAAATACATGGGTGCACTCACCTGCCATGTGAATTTTTCTGTTTATGTGGCATTTTTCTAAAAATAAAATATTTTTTACCTTATTAAGAATATTACTTTTTAGATAAAAAAATTTCGAAAACAATCTATAATAAAACTTGGATATAACTACATTATTTAGAATAAATATTTTTATTTGGCCAAAAATAATAAAGTTTTAGTTAATTTTTTTTTTTTGAATTTGACGTGAAAATAATGATTTACACAATTGAAATACATAGTTAACGCATCTAAAAAGTTATAAAAAATATATAGTTTGAAATAAATTATTTTGTCTCTAATTGTGACGACCCAAAGGGTCATCACTTATTTTATTAATAAATTAAGAGCTTCTGAGGTCTTGAAAACCTCATTCTATGTTGCCTCGATTTACGTGCACGATCCGAGCATGTAGCCGGAAAGATTTTGTGATAGAAAATATGAATTCTATGAGAAATTTGGATAAAAATGATATTAATATTGATATGGTTGACTTCGGTCAACATTTTTGGTAAACGGATCCGGACTCGAGATTGGATGGTCCCGAGAGGTCCGTAGGAAAATATGGGACTTGGACATGTGTCCGGAGTCGAATTCTGAGGCCTAGAGCCCAAGTTATGAATTTTTATGTGAAATTGTTTTTGATGCAATTATTAAAGGAAATAAATTAATAGACCTTGGTATCGGGCTCGTATTTTGGTTCCGACGCCCGGTACAAGTCTTAAATATTATATATGTGATTTCTGTAAAGTTTGGTGACATTTGGATGTCGTTTGAGATGTTTTGGACCTTGAGTTCCAAGTTAAGAAGTTTTGAAAAATCAAAAGTATGAAAATCATGAGTTTGAGGCTCGATTTGATTAAAATGAAGTGATATTGGCGATGTGATCGCACGAACAAGTTCATAAAGTGTTTTTGAGGTTATGTGCATATTTGGTTTGGAGCCCGAGGGCTCGGGTGAACTTTGGATAGGCCACGAGATCAATTTTTCATGTTAGAAGTTGCTGTCTGCAACTGGTCTGCAGAGTTCGCAAATGCGAACAATAGTTCGCAAATGCGAACTCCCCACTATTCTGCGGAGTTCGCAAATGCGAACAATAGTTCGCAAATGCGAACTCCCCCTATTGTGCCTGTGTTCGCAAATGCGAACAATAGTTCGCAAATGCGAACTTGACCTTTCTGTGCCTGTGTTCGCAAATGCGAGCTATAGTTCGCAAATGCGAACTGGCCACTATTCCGCCTTGGTTCGCAAATGCGAACAATAGTTCGCAAATGCGAACCTCCCCATATTTAGCCTGTGTTCGCAATTGCGAACAATAGTTCGCAAATGCGAACTTCTCAGTTTTGCCTTGGCTTCGCAAATGCGAAGAAATGTTCGCAAATGCGAACTTCCCACCCTTAGCCTATTTTTTTAAATTCCAGAAATTGGTCGGGGTTCGCAATTGCGAACCCATGTTCGCAAATGCGAACACAGAGACCTGAAAAACACGGATTTCGGTCATTTCTTCACATTTTTACAAAACCAAAACACCCATTTGCGATTCTTCAAGGATTTCTTCTTCATCAAATCGATTGTAAGTCACTTTTTACTTAATTCTTTCAATTCCTAACATCATTAAACATGTTTTTCATTAGAAATCAAATGTTTTCATGGTAAAATTCTTGTTTTTGTTAGAAAATAGGGTTTTTCATAAATTGGGGAATTGGACCTCGAATTGAGGTCCGATTTTGAAACAAATCATATATATGAACTCGTGGGGGAATGGGTAACCGGATTTTAGTCATAACCCCGAATTCCGACCATGTGGGCCGGGGGTTGAAATTCACTATTCATGGCAGAATGTTGTAAAAGTGGTATTTGGTATTAAGAATTTGTTTGTTGAGTAGAATTTATGATATTAAATCAATTGTGTATAGATACGGTTGGATTGGAGCCAAATTGAAAGAAAAGACATTTCCACGGATTGAATTGTTCATAAGCATTCGAGGTAAGTGTTTGTTCTATCCTAGCTTGAGGGAATAGGATTATGTGTTATGTGTTATGTGATCGAGTGCGGTGTATGGGTCGTGGTGACGAGCATCCATACACTGGCGTCTAGTATGACCGTGAGTCGTTGGAAAATGATTATTTTGAGATATATTACAGATGAATTGTTATTGTTCTCCCTTGTTGGGACTTGTTGTGAAGATAATTATTGATTTCCCTTGATGGGACGGTTTATGAATTACTGTTTCTTTCTTTGCCCTTAACTGTGATTGTTATTTGGGTGAGGAAGAGTGATAATGCACGAAGGGTGATGCCGTGCCATGTTTAAATATTTATGCACGAAGGTTAATGCCGTGCCATGTTTATTTATTGATTATGCACGAAGGATCATGCCGTGCCCTATTATTGATTAGGCACGAAGGATCATGCCGTGCCCCGTTATTGAACCATGTACGAAGGATCATGCCGTACTATGGATGTGAGGATGAGAGTAAAAGCACGAAGGGTGATGCCGTGTACTTTATTTGCTTATTTGGTGAGGATGAGAGTAAAAGCACGAAGGGTGATGCCGTGCAACTATTTGCTATTCCTTGACTTGATATTACTTGTTTTTCCATTATATTATATTTGGGTGATGACGTGCAACTATTTGCCATTCCTTGACTTGATATTACTTGTGTTTCCATTATACCTTGTTTTCCTTGTGAACTTATTAACTGTTGTTAATTGTTGAGTTCTTTGAGATATTCCTTATTGTGTTATTACTTGGTTAATTCTTGTTATTTGTGGTAATATGATTATTGATATATTTGGGAGCGGGTGGTACGCCTACCACAAGATATGATTATTGAAATATTTGGGAGCGGGTGGTACGCCTACCACAAGATATGATTATTGAAATATTTGGGAGCGGGTGGTACGCCTACCACAAGATATGATTATTGAAATATTTGGGAGCGGGTGGTACGCCTACCACAAGATATGATTATTGATATATTTGGGAGCGGGTGGTACGCCTACCACAAGATATGATTATTGAAATATTTGGGAGCGGGTGGTACGCCTACCACAAGATATGATTATTGAAATATTTGGGAGCGGGTGGTACGCCTACCACAAGATATGATTATTGAAATATTTGGGAGCGGGTGGTACGCCTACCACAAGATATGATTATTGATATATTTGGGAGCGGGTGGTACGCCTACCACAAGATATGATTATTGATATAATTGGGAGCGGGTGGTACGCCTACCACAAGATATGATGGGAGCGGGTGGTACGCCTACCACGAGATATGAAATGAGAGAGGAATTGAGACATGAAAGTCAGATTTATTATGTTGATTAGATTATTTTAGGTATCGTGAGTTATTGAATATTATTTCAGAGCAGAGTATTTCCTTATAAATGTGTTATATATATATATATATATATTGCAACTGCACAGGTTTATGTGGGTGTCTGGTCCTAGGCTTGTCACTACTTCGCCGGGATAGGCCAGGCACTTACCAGCACATGGGGTCGGTTGTGCTGATACTACACTCTGCTCTCTTTTTGCGCAGATATAGGTTACGGACAGCAGCAGCGGCAGCAGTAAGTAGATTGCGTGGGAGTTGATCATATTTGAGACCGAGGTAGCTTGCAGGCGTCCGCAAGCCCGGCGTCTCTCTCTTTATCTATATTATTAGCTGGAGTCTCTTTGTTCCGAGACAAACAGAATTGTGTTATATTTCTTCGGACTTTTATGTGTAGTATTCCATAGTAGTTTGTGAGTTGGTGACTCCACATCTTGGGTAGAGGATTTTCGGTATGGTTTTACCTTGTGAATTGTTATTTCCATTTCGATAAAGTATTCCGCATTTATTCAATCAAAATTGTGTTAAAAACACAGGATAGTATGAATACGGTGGCTTGCCTAGCTACCACGAGTAGGCGCCATCACGATCCCGATGTTGGGGGAAAATCCGGGTCGTGACAAGTTGGTATCAGAGCTCTAGGTTACATAGGTCTCACCACTCACGAACAAGCTTAGTAGAGTTTGAGAGGTAGGTACGGAGACGTCCGTGCTTGTCCTCCCGAGTCTATTGAGTTAGGAAAGAGTCTCTCATTTGTTCTTTCTTATCGTGCGAATTTGTTCTTCAAAGTGTTAAGTTAAATTTCCACTCTTGTCTTCCCACGAATGGCGTAGTCACGTACCGCTTATCCAGCCGAACAATGGCACGGACTGGTGATAGATCAACTATGCCTTCAAAAGTTTTACGGAGGACAGATAGGTTTCACCAAAGTCTTCGCTACCACCTTCAGCGGTGCATCTTTTGAGAACCCACGAGATTGTGCTTGACGGTTCTTATGAGGAATTACAGAACGTGGGAATAGTCGAATGCGAGGAGTTCATTTTACTGTGCTACAGAAGGCACACAGAAATAGTGGGAAGATAATGTATTTACCACACCAGTTATGGTCCCAACGGAAGATGCAATTATATCAAGAGATCACCTAATAAATCGTGTTGGGTTTCAACGGACCTTGACGTCCGGTCGATGTGTTGGAGTTGTGAAGGACAAATATGATGAGTTATTGGAATGTATATATATGGTATGGAAAGGTCCTCCAAATAATTTATACACAGTTAAGGTTGGTTCTTTTCATGGGGTAAGAATCGCCCCCAGAGAATGACGAAGAGTATATGAGTAAATGGGGTAGCTCAGCAGTGTTAAGCCAACATAGGAAAAGAAGAAATTGGCCGTCGATGTTTGTGGCAAGCCTACGAAGAGGGAAAACCGGCCAACGCAACGCTATCTACTAATCTCTGTTTTAAGAAAATGTTCCGAAGACGTCACCCCCGAGATTCTCTACAATATGTAGTATATGTGATCTGAACGGTTGTACCAGATCACAATGACTATGTCCGAATATATATTGCCATGAGCAATAAGTTAACTGATCCTTAAAGGAATTGCTGTGAATGTGGAATATTGGAGAAATACAATTTTAGGAAAGCACTCAGGCTACACGCTCCATTGCAGTTAATAATTATCCTACCTGGCCAGCCAGATGTAGAGGTTATGATGTTAGAGGTGGAGGTGAAAATCCTAGAGGTGGAGACCCGACCATTGATATAATTTTTATGATATGAGGGAGGTCACTACACCAAATGTGGTCATCACACGTATAATTCAGATTGTTATAGACAGAATAATTTTTCCCTTAATTTGATTTGGTTTTTGAGAGGAAATTTAGGCGAGTCCTTTTAACATGCTCCATTCATGAGCGAGCATCGTAATCATCAAATCTACTTAGGGAAATACTCACGTTGAGATATTACATGAGGATAGACATCCCTATTATTAGGTGTTAGTCATTAAAATATCCATGAGGCTAAGAGTGACTTTATATTACTTATTACAGTGGGTTTTGATATAATTTTCGGGATAACTAATTTTAATCGTTAATTGTGCTCCCTATCAGTATGAGGGCTTATTTTATGTCGTGATTACCTTTGACGGACAATTATTGAAAGGAAGAAAGAAAGGAAATGAAAAATTTCAGATGATATGATGTGCAAGCACTGTGATTCAGAGTTGAGGATGAGATCCTCCAATTTTTGGCATAATGTGAAATATTTCTAAGCCGAGCTTCAAGTTGCGGTGGATATCATATGAGGACTGGGTCCTGGTAGTAAGAGTTTATGTGTTTAAAATTCTTCTTTTATGAAATTAATATTTTCGTATTGCATCCGTAAATAAGAGTCATGCCCGTTAGGACTATTTGACAATTCTTGTATAGTTTCTGTTCATATTTAGCCATTTCTATTTTGAAACCGTTGAGCTTAGCCCTTGAGACGGGCACCAGATAAGGATAAATATGACGCATTAATTCGGGAAAATAATCACGAGGTCACCATACCTCATTCTGAGTAAAGTGGGATTTGTAGAATAAGGTATTTGATAACAGGGTTAATTGACGATGTTGTAATTTAAGAATAACTCTTATGGCCAGACTTCAGAGTCATGGATATGTGCATACGCATAAGTGTGTTCGTGCCTTATTTAGACTTGTTCGTTGTAGTCTTCATTGTTTCCATATTGACATACTCCTGCAGTCATGAGGAGCATGCACAACATCTCAGAGTGACTTTGCAGACTCCGAAAGATAGCCAACTATATGCAAAAATTTCGAAGTGTGAATTTTGGCTAAGTTCAGTTGCATTCCTGGGTCATATTGTGACGGTAGCAGGTATTCAGGTTGATTCGAAGAAGATTGAGGCAATCAAGGACTGACCTAGACTGACATCAGCCACAGAGATTTGGAGTTTCTTGGGATTAGCGGGTTATTACGGGCGTTTCGTGGAGGGGTTTTCACCTATTGCAACCCCACTGACCAGATTGACACAGAAAGGTGTTCAATTTGAATGGTCAGATGAATGTGAGGCGGGCTTTCAAAAGCTCAAGACAGCCATGGCCACAGCACCGGTATTGATTTTACCCACAGGTACGGGACCTTATACTGATTATTATATCTTACGAAGAGGAGTCGGTAGCCATTCTAGACAGGCAGGTTCGACAGCTGAGGTCGAAGAGTTATCCTTCTGTGCGTGTTCAGTGGAGAGGTCAGCCTCCTGAGGCATCGACCTGGGAGTCCGAGTCTGATATGCGGAGCCGTTACCCACACTTGTTTCCTGACTCGGTACTTCTTTCTTTTGTCCGTTCGAGGACGAACGGTTGTTTTAGAGGTGGAGATTGTGACGACCCAAAGGGTCATCACTTATTTTATTAATAATTTCAAGAGCTTCTGAGGTCTTGAAAACCTCATTCTATGTTGCCTCGATTTACGTGCACGATCCGAGCATGTAGCCGGAAAGATTTTGTGATAGAAAATATGAATTCTATGAGAAATTTGGATAAAAATGATATTAATATTGATATGGTTGACTTCGGTCAACATTTTTGGTAAACGGATCCGGACCCGAGATTGAATGGTCCCGAGAGGTCCGTAGGAAAATATGGGACTTGGACATGTGTCCGGAGTCGAATTCTGAGGCCTAGAGCCCAAGTTATGAATTTTTATGTGAAATTGTTTTTGATGCAATTATTAAAGGAAATAAATTAATAGACCTTGGTATCGGGCTCGTATTTTGGTTCCGACGCCCGGTACAAGTCTTAAATATTATATATGTGATTTCGTAAAGTTTGGTGACATTTGGATGTCGTTTGAGATGTTTTGGACCTTGAGTTCCAAGTTAAGAAGTTTTGAAAAATCAAAAGTATGAAAATCATGAGTTTGAGGCTCGATTTGATTAAAATGAAGTGATATTGGCGATGTGATCGCACGAACAAGTTCATAAAGTGTTTTTGAGGTTATGTGCATATTTGGTTTGGAGCCCGAGGGCTCGGGTGAACTTTGGATAGGCCACGAGATCAATTTTTCATGTTAGAAGTTGCTGTCTGCAACTGGTCTGCAGAGTTCGCAAATGCGAACAATAGTTCGCAAATGCGAACTCCCCACTATTCTGCAGAGTTCACAAATGCGAACAATAGTTCGCAAATGCGAACTCCCCCTATTGTGTCTGTGTTCGCAAATGCGAACAATAGTTCGCAAATGCGAACTTGACCCTTCCTGTGCCTGTGTTCGCAAATGCGAGCTATAGTTCGCAAATGCGAACTGGCCACTATTCCGCCTTGGTTCGCAAATGCGAACAATAGTTCGCAAATGCGAACCTCCCCATATTTAGCCTGTGTTCGCAATTGCGAACAATAGTTCGCAAATGCGAACTTCTCAATTTTGCCTTGGCTTCGCAAATGCGAAGAAATGTTCGCAAATGCGAACTTCCCACCCTTAGCCTATTTTTTTAAATTCCAGAAATTGGTCGGGGTTCGCAATTGCGAACCCATGTTCGCAAATGCGAACACAGAGACCTGAAAAACACGGATTTCAATCATTTCTTCACATTTTTACAAAACCAAAACACCCATTTGCGATTCTTCAAGGATTTCTTCTTCATCAAATCGATTGTAAGTCACTTTTTACTTAATTCTTTCAATTCCTAACATCATTAAACATGTTTTTCATTAGAAATCAAATGTTTTCATGGTAAAATTCTTGTTTTTGTTAGAAAATAGGGTTTTTCATAAATTGGGGAATTGGACCTCGAATTGAGGTCCGATTTTGAAACAAATCATATATATGAACTCGTGGGGGAATGGGTAACCGGATTTTAGTCATAACCCCGAATTCCGACCATGTGGGCCGGGGGTTGAAATTCACTATTCATGGCAGAATGTTGTAAAAGTGGTATTTGGTATTAAGAATTTGTTTGTTGAGTAGAATTTATGATATTAAATCAATTGTGTATAGATACGGTTGGATTGGAGCCAAATTGAAAGAAAAGACATTTCCACGGATTGAATTGTTCATAAGCATTCGAGGTAAGTGTTTGTTCTATCCTAGCTTGAGGGAATAGGATTATGTGTTATGTGTTATGTGATCGAGTGCGGTGTATGGGTTGTGGTGACGAGCATCCATACACTGGCGTCTAGTATGACCGTGAGTCGTTGGAAAATGATTATTTTGAGATATATTACAGATGAATTGTTATTGTTCTCCCTTGTTGGGACTTGTTGTGAAGATAATTATTGATTTCCCTTGATGGGACGGTTTATGAATTATTGTTTCTTTCTTTGCCCTTAACTGTGATTGTTATTTGGGTGAGGAAGAGTGATAATGCACGAAGGGTGATGCCGTGCCATGTTTAAATATTTATGCACGAAGGTTAATGCCGTGCCATGTTTATTTATTGATTATGCACGAAGGATCATGCCGTGCCCTATTATTGATTAGGCACGAAGGATCATGCCGTGCCCCGTTATTGAACCATGTACGAAGGATCATGCCGTACTATGGATGTGAGGATGAGAGTAAAAGCACGAAGGGTGATGCCGTGTACTTTATTTGCTTATTTGGTGAGGATGAGAGTAAAAGCACGAAGGGTGATGCCGTGCAACTATTTGCTATTCCTTGACTTGATATTACTTGTTTTTCCATTATATTATATTTGGGTGATGACGTGCAACTATTTGCCATTCCTTGACTTGATATTACTTGTGTTTCCATTATACCTTGTTTTCCTTGTGAACTTATTAACTGTTGTTAATTGTTGAGTTCTTTGAGATATTCCTTATTGTGTTATTACTTGGTTAATTCTTGTTATTTGTGGTAATATGATTATTGATATATTTGGGAGCGGGTGGTACGCCTACCACAAGATATGATTATTGAAATATTTGGGAGCGGGTGGTACGCCTACCACAAGATATGATTATTGAAATATTTGGGAGCGGGTGGTACGCCTACCACAAGATATGATTATTGAAATATTTGGGAGCGGGTGGTACGCCTACCACAAGATATGATTATTGATATATTTGGGAGCGGGTGGTACGCCTACCACAAGATATGATTATTGAAATATTTGGGAGCGGGTGGTACGCCTACCACAAGATATGATTATTGAAATATTTGGGAGCGGGTGGTACGCCTACCACAAGATATGATTATTGAAATATTTGGGAGCGGGTGGTACGCCTACCACAAGATATGATTATTGATATATTTGGGAGCGGGTGGTACGCCTACCACAAGATATGATTATTGATATAATTGGGAGCGGGTGGTACGCCTACCACAAGATATGATGGGAGCGGGTGGTACGCCTACCACGAGATATGAAATGAGAGAGGAATTGAGACATGAAAGTCAGATTTATTATGTTGATTAGATTATTTTAGGTATCGTGAGTTATTGAATATTATTTCAGAGCAGAGTATTTCCTTATAAATATGTTATATATGTATATATATTGCAACTGCACAGGTTTATGTGGGTGTCTGGTCCTAGGCTTGTCACTACTTCGCCGGGATAGGCCAGGCACTTACCAGCACATGGGGTCGGTTGTGCTGATACTACACTCTGCGCTCTTTTTGCGCAGATACAGGTTACGGACAGCAGCGGCGGCAGCAGTAAGTAGATTGCGTGGGAGTTGATCATATTTGAGACCGAGGTAGCTTGCAGGCGTCCGCAGGCCCGGCGTCTCTCTCTTTATCTATATTATTAGCTGGAGTCTCTTTGTTCCGAGACAAACAGAATTGTGTTATATTTCTTCAGACTTTTATGTGTAGTATTCCATAGTAGTTTGTGAGTTGGTGACTCCACATCTTGGGTAGAGGATTTTCGGTATGGTTTTACCTTGTGAATTGTTATTTCCATTTCGATAAAGTATTCCGCATTTATTCAATCAAAATTGTGTTAAAAACAGGATAGTATGAATACAGTGGCTTGCCTAGCTACCACGAGTAGGCGCCATCACGATCCCGATGTTGGGGGAAAATCCGGGTCGTGACACTAATTTTTTATATAGCTCTAAAATACGGTGCTCAATTTCTTTTTTATTTTTTTATGATTTTAACTAAAAAGGTAAAATACACAGTTGAAATAAATAGTAATTGCATCAAAAGAATAAATAAAAAGAGCGTACAAGTGATCTTCTTATTTCTTCTTTTAATGAAATAATTATTTATTTAAACTATGTATTTTTATAACTTTTTAGATGCCTTGACTATTTATTTTAATTATTTAAATCTTTATTTTCATGTGAAATTAAAAAAAAAAGATTAACTAAAACTTTATTATTATTGGCCAAATAAAACTATTGATCTTAAATAATGTAGTTCTATCCAAGTTTTATTATAAATTGTATTCGAAAAAATATATTTAAAAAGTAATAATCTTATAAAGGCAAAAATTATTTTACTTTTAAAAAAAAATGCCACATAGACAGAAAACTCCACGTGGCAGGTGAGTGCACCCATACTTTTAGCCACATCAGTGTCTAATGGCTCTCAAAAAGGCCAAGTTGAGGGGGATAATTAATACCGAACATAGTTCGGGAAGGATAATAATAATCTCAGCCACATTTAGGGGTGATTTAAGGAATTTTGCCATTGATAGTTTACAAAATTCAATATTTAGCAAATTATAGAATACAAGATACAAAAATAACACAAAACCACATAAGATTTTTTATTTTGTATTGAGAAATACTTTATTAAATATAGCTAAGGTAGGTTCAGACAACTTTCCCTCCATCTAAATTCTTATAGCTGAGGTAGCTTTTTGAACTTCTATCTCAACTCTATTTTAAAATCCCTTTGCTCAGCCTGAGATTCTTTATATCCAGAACAATAAACAAAATTTGGTGCTGCTCCATTTCCTAGAATTCAAACAAATCTGATGAGTGTCTGGTCCCATTAACTTGTGCATATACATTATTGGGAGCACCTTCTGAGACATTTAACTCAGGATACACCATAGCAAGTTAACATCGGATGCATTCCGCTGTTGATCGTGTTATACCCCATTTTAACCCGGGTAAAACTAGAGTATAACATATTGGTAATTCGGAAGGTTTAATTAATTAAAGAGTCGCCACCTAATTATTTTAATGGTGAATTAGGACACCAATTTTAGTAAAGTAGTGCTTAAAATTAACTCTATTTTATGGTCTGTTTAACCTTAAAATTCTAGATAAGGGTCCTAATTAATCCTATAGGGAAGGTTGTTAAAGCACCCTATATGATCCGTTAATTACGGTTAACCGACCAAACTTAGGTTAATTAATCTAAAAAGTGTGTGAGAACAATATAAAATACTTGATGTGAAGTGGTCAAAACCTTTTATAGTGATTGAAAAAGTGTAACTTAAAAGAATTTCAATGTAGTAGGACGACTTAAAAAAAGAAGACATATTTTATACAATTTGAAAAATTTGTGGTAGCAAAATACGTTTAGATTTCAAAAAGTAGGCTAAAATGCTTTCATGACGAAATGGAAATTTTATTAAACTTATAACTTGAAGAGAAAAAAAAGAAGCCTTCATATGTACTTTAGAATAATACTCAATTAGACTTAAGCATTCTGTGATTACTCAACGCCATTAGAAAGATTTTAATGAAAGGTTTTTGAAAGCATTATTTTTAAAGGGAATGAATTCCAAATTCTGGCATATGAAGCCTATATCTTATGTGAATAAACTAGTACTAAATCAATTGTTAGAAACGAGGATAACAAAATATAATCATGCTAATACGAATTTTAACGTATATCCTCAAAATAAAAATGATGTCAAATCACACAAGTAGAGTAAAATAGCAAGAATGATAGTGAAAAGGAAAGACGACATCGGCGTCCCCAAGCATTTCGCTTGTTTTCTTGCTATCCGGTGCATCTATAGGAATATGAGATATGACTCCATGCTCGGGGTATGTTGGCGAGTCTTGCATTAAGACTCCATATTTTGCTCCAAGTGCATATGCAAAAGAAGAAGAAAAAAAAGGATAAGTAGAGGCAAAGATTCGATACAAGAATGGAACACGCAAGACAAGAGTAAAACTATTTGTTCTACTCAGTAACAGTCCAAAAACATAAGAATACTAGCGGATTATATATAAACAGTATTGGAAATAGGGGGGGGCACCATTTTAACGTGTCCTTTTAAGAGCAACAAAAATAAAAAAAATAAAAAATAAAAAAATAAAAAAATAAAATAATTCAACAAACAGAAACGTTTCCTACTTCTACAAAGCTATTTAAATTTGTATATAGTATAAGATATCAACACCTGATAGCAAAACACATAAGTGGATGCTAGTATTTATATTAGATAAAGGCACATGTATTTTTAACAAAAAAAGTTTTAAGTCTTAGGGGGAGATGATGTCTAGAGAAAAAGTTTAGCAGTAGATAGGCTTAATTTGGATTTTATAGACTTAAGCCTATAGACTTATGCAAAAGAATAAGTAAATAGCTTATATCTAATGGATTTTATAGACTTATGCAAAAGAAGAAGAAAAAAAAGGATAAGTAGAGGCAAAGATTCGATACAAGAATGGAACACGCAAGACAAGAGTAAAACTATTTGTTCTACTCAGTAACAGTCCAAAAACATAAGAATACTAGCGGATTATATATAAACAGTATTGGAAATAGGGGGGGGGGGCACCATTTTAACGTGTCCTTTTAAGAGCAACAAAAATAAAAAAAATAAAAAATAAAAAAATAAAAAAATAAAATAATTCAACAAACAGAAACGTTTCCTACTTCTACAAAGCTATTGAAATTTGTATATAGTATAAGATACCAACACCTGATAGCAAAACACATAAGTGGATGCTAGTATTTATATTAGATAAAGGCACATGTATTTTTAACAAAAAAAGTTTTAAGTCTTAGGGGGAGATGATGTCTAGAGAAAAAGTTTAGCAGTAGATAGGCTTAATTTGGATTTTATAGACTTAAGCCTATAGACTTATGCAAAAGAATAAGTAAATAGCTTATATCTAATGGATTTTATAGACTTATGCAAAAGAAGAAGAAAAAAAAGAATAAGTAGAGGCAAAGATTCGATACAAGAATGGAACACGCAAGACAAGAGTAAAACTATTTGTTCTACTCAGTAACAGTCCAAAAACATAAGAATACTAGCGGATTATATATAAACAGTATTGGAAATAGGGGGGGGCACCATTTTAACGTGTCCTTTTAAGAGCAACAAAAATAAAAAAAATAAAAAATAAAAAAATAAAAAAATAAAATAATTCAACAAACAGAAACGTTTCCTACTTCTACAAAGCTATTTAAATTTGTATATAGTATAAGATACCAACACCTGATAGCAAAACACATAAGTGGATGCTAGTATTTATATTAGATAAAGGCACATGTATTTTTAACAAAAAAAGTTTTAAGTCTTAGGGGGAGATGATGTCTAGAGAAAAAGTTTAGCAGTAGATGGCGACTCTAACAAAGGTCAAGGATCTACTTTGAACTTCGCTCGGCTTGACTCCCAAAATTCCGAACCAAATTCCTATTTCAAACATCTTTCTTTTAGTTATGGTACCGAGTGTTTCTATAATTCAATACAGGGGCAACATTTTAAGATTTGTATCAATAGTTGAGTTCTACTCCACGGTACCATAAATCGTGAACTACATATGGCCTGATTCTCGTGAAACCCGAGATATGTAGGCAACTCGAGATTCCAAAATACGTTTAGATTTCAAAAAGTAGGCTAAAATGCTTTCATGACGAAATGGAAATTTTATTAAACTTATAACTTGAAGAGAAAAAAAAGAAGCCTTCATATGTACTTTAGAATAATACTCAATTAGACTTAAGCATTCTGTGATTACTCAACGCCATTAGAAAGATTTTAATGAAAGGTTTTTGAAAGCATTATTTTTAAAGGGAATGAATTCCAAATTCTGGCATATGAAGCCTATATCTTATGTGAATAAACTAGTACTAAATCAATTGTTAGAAACGAGGATAACAAAATATAATCATGCTAATACGAATTTTAACGTATATCCTCAAAATAAAAATGATGTCAAATCACACAAGTAGAGTAAAATAGCAAGAATGATAGTGAAAAGGAAAGACGACATCGGCGTCCCCAAGCCATTCGCTTGTTTTCTTGCTATCCGGTGCATTTATAGGAATATGAGATATGACTCCATGCTCGGGGTATGTTGGCGAGTCTTGCATTAAGACTCCATATTTTTCTCCAAGTGCATATGCAAAAGAAGAAGAAAAAAAAGGATAAGTAGAGGCAAAGATTCGATACAAGAATGGAACACGCAAGACAAGAGTAAAACTATTTGTTCTACTCAGTAACAGTCCAAAAACATAAGAATACTAGCGGATTATATATAAACAGTATTGGAAATAGGGGGGGGGGGCACCATTTTAACGTGTCCTTTTAAGAGCAACACAAATAAAAAAAATAAAAAATAAAAAAATAAAATAATTCAACAAACAGAAACGTTTCCTACTTCTACAAAGCTATTTAAATTTGTATATAGTATAAGATACCAACACCTGATAGCAAAACACATAAGTGGATGCTAGTATTTATATTAGATAAAGGCACATGTATTTTTAACAAAAAAAGTTTTAAGTCTTAGGGGGAGATGATGTCTAGAGAAAAAGTTTAGCAGTAGATAGGCTTAAGTCTATAAAATCCAAATTTTATCTTAGTGTCATGACAAAGATACCTATATTCAATAATGAAGGTTCTAAAAAAACTACAACAATTTCCAATTTAATTATCATCAGGCAATAAGTCAAAGCTTTAACACAATAGGCATGAATCTAACAATCTCTTTTAGAGAAAAAGCTTGAAAGTTTTAACTTTTAAAATAGAACACTACCCTTCTCTTTTACACAACACTTGAAATAAGCAAAAGTGATAGATTTAAACTCATATTCATGAGTCACGTGGATTAGATGGAATCTTTTGGCTTAAAAAATTCAAGAACAAAATATGGATCTTTTGTTTATAAGCTATGATATTTTATGAGCATGGTATCTAAATACAAACTTAATACAAACTATGTTAGCTTCTGATACAATTAGATCAGGATGTTCTATGCCCATGACAACTAACAAAATAAGGGAAACATAATAAACTAAAGCTAATATGCAAAATAAAAATAGGAGAACACAGACTTTTCATATAAACATTTAGTCAAGATATTAATGGGTTGCATTTAGGTCTAGAACGCAAGTTTTCTTAAGGACATAATCTCTAGCTTAAACACTAGAAAATAATTTCTGTCACGACCCGGATTTCCCACCATCGGGGTCATGATGGGGCCTACTAAATAGAAGCTAGGCAAGCCAAATATTAATTACATCTCCATTAATAACCAATTTATTATTAACAACATAAAATTACAGCGGAACAATCAAAATTAGCGGAAGACTTAGTCGGATATGATAAAGAAAAATCCAAATCTGATACACTACCCAAGACCGGTGTCACAATACTCACGAACTTCTAAGAATAATACACATAATTGTTTGAAAGAAAATACAAGTTGTTTATCTCGATTACATGAGATAACAGAATGAAAAGCATAGATAGAAGAGACAACGGGTCCTGCGGACGCCTGCAAGGCTACCTCGTAGTCTCGGTAGTTGAAAAATCCACAAGTCTCTACTGCCGCTGCTGCTGTCCGTAACCTGTATCTGCGCAAAAAGAGCGCAGAGTGTAGTATCAGCACAACCGACCCCATGTGCTCGTAAGTGCCTGGCCTATCCCAGCGAACTAGTGACAAGGCTAAGGCCAGTCACCCACCTAAACCTGTACAGTTGCAATATAGATATATATATATACAATACATTTATAAAGAAATACTCTGCTCTGAAATAATATTCAATAACTCAAGATATCCAAAATAATCTTACTTTCATGTCTCAATTTCCTCTTTCATTTCATGTCTCGTGGTAGGTGTACCACCCGCTCCCAACTATCACAGTAATTATCTCTTGTGGTAGGCGTACCACCCGCTCCCAATTATCAATAATTATATCTCTTGTGGTAGGCGTACCACCCGCTCCCAATTATCAATAATTATATCTCGTGGTAGGCGTACCACCCGCTCCCAAATATATCAATAGTTATATCTTGTGGTAGGCGTACCACCCGCTCCCAATTATCAATAATCATATCTTGTGGTAGGCGTACCACCCGCTCCCAAATATATCAATCGGCTACCGGCAACTATGGCCAATGCCAAGATTTTAAGTCACTTTGTGGTCGGCGTACCACACGATCCCAAATATAAAATATATATGTTACCGGCATTTAGCCAATAATCTCTATATCAACAATATTTATAATTACCGGTTTTAAACCAATAATTTATAATAATTTCAACAAATTACCTTCATTACCGGTATAACACCAATAACTCTTATTCATCAATTTATTCATAACTAAATTCATATTCCTACAAACTAGGATAGAACAAACACTTACCTCGAAAGTTTACGAACGATTCAATCCGTAGCAATGCCTTTTCCTTTCGAATTTGACTCCAATCCAATCATATCTATACGCAATTGATTCAATATCATCAATTCTACTTAGCAAACTAGTTCACATTGCTAAATATGATTTTTACAATATTCTGCCCGGAATAGTAAAAATCGACCCCGGGCCCACATAATCGAAACTCAAGTTTCGAACCAAAATAAGTTCACCCAATCTTCCATGAGTTCAAATATACAATTTGTTCTTAAGTTCGACTCCAAAATGAGGTCTAGATCGCAAATTCTTTGAAAGCCCTAACTATACCCATTTCTCAAATTTTTCAACCAATTTACACATGTTTAAGCCTAAGAATTTGATTGATGTTGATGAAAAATGAAGAAGACGAGTTAAACAATACTTACCCAATGAACTTTGATGAAGAAATGCCTCAAAGATCGCCTAAGAGCTGTGGAGAAGAAAGGTTTTTGTGAAAATGGGATAAAATCCCGTAAGTGTTCTCTTTTGGGTATTAATTCACTGGGCGGAAATTTACCCTACGCGATCGCGTGAATTGGGCTGCGATCGCGTAGAGGAAAGACTGGCCTCTTATGCGATCGCGTGCAAAAGGTTGCGATCGCGTGGAGAAAAGATTGGAAGCTACGCGATCGCGTGAGGGATGCTGCGATCGCGTAGAGGAAACTCACCGGGCAACCTATTTGGCCTATGGGATCGCGTGAACATGACTGCGATCGCGTGGTGGAAGAACTGGAAGCTACGCGATCGCGTGCCGTGAGGGATGCTGCGATCGCGTAGAAGAACTGGCCAATGCTGTGCGATCGCATGGATGAGGCCGCGATCGCGTAGAACAAAATCCCTCTGCAGAAACAGCAGAATTTCTGCTGTGTTTTCAAATCCAAAAACACCCCGAACCACCTCCGAAACACTCCCGAGCCCTCGGGGCTCCAAACCAAATATGCACACTAACTCAAAAACATCATACGAACTTGCTCGCGCGATCAAATCGCTAAAATAACATCAAAATCAATGGATTGAGCCTTAAAACTCAAGAATTCTTTCAAATTTCATAATTTCCAAAATTTCCAATTTAAGGCCGAAATGCGTCAAACGACGTCCGTTTTCAACCAAACTTTACAGGAAGCGCTTAACCAATATATATGACCTGTACCGGGCGTCGGAACCAAAATACGAGCCCGATACCAGTACTTTTTAATCAAAATTCAGTTTCATTTTCCTTAAACATTTTCGGAAAACAATTTAACAGAAAAATTCTTTTACCGGGGTTCTAGACCTCGGATTTCAATTCCGGGCATATGCCCAAGTTCCATATTTTACTACGGATTTTCTGAGAGAGTCAAATCACGGATCCGGGTCCGTTTACCAAAAATGTTGACCAAAGTCAACCATATCAATATTAATATCAAAATTCTTCAACTTTTTCACATATTTTCACATATTTCAACATAAATATTTTCCAGCTTTGTGCCCGGACCGTGCACGCAAATCGAGGCAACTATAAATGAGGTTTTCAAGACCTCAAAAGCTCGGAATGATTAATAAAACAAGTGATGACCCTTTGGGTCGTCACAATCTCCACCTCTAAAACAACCGTTCGTCCTCGAACGGACAAAAGAAAGGAGTACCTGAGTCAGGAAACAAATGTGGGTAGCGGCTCCGCATATCAGACTCGGACTCCCAGGTCGATGCCTCAGGAGGCTGACCTCTCCACTGAACACGCACAGAAGGATAACTCTTCGACCTCAGCTGTCGAATCTGCCGGTCTAGAATAGCCACCGGCTCCTCCTCGTAAGATAGATCATTGTCCAATTGGACAGAACTGAAGTCTAACACATGTGTGGGATCGCCGTGGTATCTCCGAAGCATAGATACATGAAAAACTGGATGCACGGCTGATAAGCTAGGCGGCAAAGCTAATCCGTAAGCCACCCCTCCCACTCTGTCTAGAATCTCAAATGGGCCAATATACCTAGGGCTGAGCTTGCCATTCTTCCCAAATCTCATCACACCCTTCATAGGCGACACTCGGAGCAATACTCGTTCACCAACCATGAAATCTACATCTCGAACCTTACGA
>JASVEL010010284.1:0-178924 GCA_032618575.1 Nicotiana noctiflora
TCTACTTTTGAGAGTTATTTGTGTATTTCACCGCTTGTTAATATTCAGCCACTATTTGTGTTGGAGCTGATTATTCAGCTAATTCTTCAACAATGGAAGTAGCAGTAGAAGAAGAGAAGAAGTATACAGATGAGAGAGACAGGCAAAATGAATTGTCGAAGAAAACAAAGTAAAGTCTTTTGTCCTCTAACAGCCCACTCCATCTCAGCCGTCCAAATCAAAATAATCAGAACCGTTGAAGACAAGCATAGGATTCTAATTTCACCGTGCATGTGGGCACATGTAGCTGTTATTATTTATTCTCTCAGATATATATTAGTTAGATTTAAGCTAATAGAAAGATGACACATGTACAGTGGCATAACAGTTTTTTATTCTTTTATCTGTATATATAGATGTACAAGTTGATGAATAAAATACACAAAAAAAGTTTTCTACAGTATTCTTCTAAGTATTTCTTCATGGTATCAGAGCAGTAAAGCTCGATCCATCATTCTTCCTTGATTTCTGCATCCATCATTCTTCCTTGATTTTTGCAACTTCTAAATCATGCCTGACAGCACTGAGCAAACAATCACTCAAGCAGCTACTGTAGCAGAACCCATCATTGATTCCAATCATGCCTACTTCCTTCATTCCTCTGATGCCCCAGGAATGTTGCTTGTAAATTCTGTTTTTGATGGCAGAGGTTTTCAAGGATGGAGAAGGTCAATTCTCATAGCACTCTCTGTCAAAAACAAAATAGGCTTCATCAATGGTGCTTCTCCAGCTCCAGCAACTGATTCAAGGGAATTTCAGTTTTGGAGTAGATGTAATGATATGGTTACATCTTGGCTGCTCAATTCATTGTCCAAAGACATAGGGGACAGAGTCATATACTCAAAATCAGCTAAGGATCTGTGGTCAAGTTTAGAACACGGATTTGGTCAATCAAATGGAGCTAAGCTCTATCATCTAAGAAAGGAACTGTCAGGTTTATTTCAAGGAACAAATAATATAGCAAACTATTTCACAAAGCTTAAAAGATTGTGGGATGAATTAGATTCTCTAAACTGTGATGTGAGGTGCACTTGTTTATGTGTGTGTGAGGGCAAACAGAAACTAGAGAAGTCACTAGAAAATGAGAGGCTAATTCAATTTCTTATGGGTTTAAATGAAAATTATGGGCAGGCAAGAGGAAACATCATCATGATGAATCCTCTACCAAACATAAACCTAGCATATTCTCGTATTCTACAAGATGAAAGTCAAAAGGAAATATATGCTAACCCTCTCATTTCCCCTGACTCATCAGTTTTCATTGTCACAAACCAAAGCAATTTTGCACAAAGAGGAGGAAAGCAGTTACAGAAGGGATATGCTCAGTATCCAAAAACAGCAAGTAACTTGCAGAAAGGGAACAACAATCCTTTTCAGAAGGGATCAATTTTCAAAGGAAAGAAAAGCAAGTTTAATCCTAATGTATCATGTAGTCATTGCAAGAAGGTTGGTCACACTGTGAATGATTGTTATAGGATAATTGGTTTTCCAGAGGACTTTGAGTTCACAAAAGGAAATTCAATGCAAATCAGGGGAAATGGATCATTTCAAATGGAACAAACAGAGCATAGCAATACAAATCAGTCTGATACAATCAGTCAACATCTATCACAGGAGCAATTTTCTCAGCTGATGCAAATGATTAAACAGGTTAAGAATGGAGAAACAGGAAGCTCAGGAGCAGAAATTGATGTCAATGTTGTTGCTGGTACTATTGCAAGATATTCAGGAACTTGTTTATCAGTTTTTAATTCCAGTACATGGATTATTGACTCTGGGGCCTCTGAACACATGTGTTTTCACTCTAATGCTTTTATTTGTTTGACTGCTCTATCAGTTCCTTTGAACATTAGTTTGCCTAATTCTTTCAAAGTCATAGTCACCCACATAGGAAAGATTATTGTCATGCCTGATTACATTCTAGAAAATGTATTACATGTGCCCAGTTTCAGATACAATCTTTTATCTGTTAACAGGTTTTGTTTGCAATTTCAGAAAATTCTCTTTTTCACTTCTTCCTACTGTTTTCTGCAGGCCCTTTTAGTGAAGAGAGCACAAGTTTTTGGTGAAGCTAAAGAAGGTCTTTACCTATTGGAGCCAACTCGTTAAGAATAGAGCAAGAAAAGAGTCAACCCTTCCTTCATCACAAAATGTCTTTAGTGACCCATCAGTTTCTTTTCCTTTTTCAGCAAATGTAGAATGAGATGTAAAACTTCGGCATGTTAGACTAGGACACTTGCCTTTTTCATCAATGAAACATCTGAATTTTATTTCTTTACCCTCTAATTCTGAATGTTTCTGTGATATATGTCCTAAGGCTAGACAAACCAGAATTCCTTTTACTCTAAGTCAAATTAAAACAAAAAGGCCTTTTGAGTTAATACATGTTGATGTTTGGGGACCCTACAAGGTAGCTACTTATAATGGATTCAAATACTTTCTAACTGTGGTAGATGACTACAGTAGAGCAGCCTGGACCTTTTTCATGAGCACTAAAAGCAATGCCTTTGGGTTGCTAAAGAACTTCTTTACAATGGTGGAGAGACAATTTGAGATGAAGGTGCAGAAATTGAGAACATACAGTGCTTTTGAACTTGGCAAAGGATCTCAAGAAGCAGATTTTCTTGCTTCACAGGGGATAATGCACCAAACATCATGTGTAGGAACACCTCAGCAGAATGGGGTGGTTGAGAGGAAGCATAGACATCTATTGGAAATTGCAAGAGCTTTGCTTTTTCAGTCTAAACTTCCTCTAATCTACTGGGGAGAATGCATACTGACAGCTACCTACTTGATCAATAGGTTGCCTTCTAAAGTGCTCAAAGGTAACTCACCTTATTTTGTTTTGTTCAAGCAGCAACCATCCTATGAGTTTTTTAAATGTTTTGGTTGTCTTTGTTATGTATCTACTTTGTCTAGTGGGAGGGGTAAATTTGATCTTAGAGCAAAACCTTGTGTATTCTTGGGATATCCTTTAGGACAAAAGGGATATAAGGTTCTGGATTTGGATACTCAAAGGGTATCAGTTTCAAGGGATGTTCACTTCTATGAGAATCATTATCCATTTACCTATACCAACCTATCCTCCTCCTACCCTTTCCCAATTCCCACACCAACAGGATATGATTCCACTTCAGATCACATCTCCCATATTCCTAACACATTCATGGAACTTTCTACATCAAATTGCCCATCCATAGACCAAGACATCCCTACCACTTCTCAATCATCTTCTCCTTCTCACTCAACATCTCATTCACCTCTACCCATGAACCAGCCAGAAGTTAGGAGGTCTAATAGAGCACATAACACACCAGCATACCTACAAGATTACATTTGCAATTCTGTTTTTCTGACTGATCTAACCAGCTCTTGCTTCATAGAGCCAATTCAGCCTAAAATACTACCCTTTACAGCTCTTTCAGTTGTCAACCAATCTTTGATTAATTCCACCTCTTATCTCACAAAACCTACCTCATATTCACAAGCAATGTTATACCTAGGTTGGCAAGAAGCAATGGACAGAGAATTAGAGGCACTTGTTTTGAACAAAACATGGGAAGTAGTACTTTTACCAGCTGGGAAGAAAGCTCTTCCCTGCAAATGGGTATATAAGGTAAAGTACAAATCTGATGGTTCTTTGGAAAGGTTCAAGGCTCGCTTGGTTATTAGGGGAGACACACAAAGAGAAGGCATTGATTTCAATGAAACTTTTTCTCCAGTTGTCAAAATGACAACAATCAGATGTCTCCTTACTATTGCAACAAAGAAAGGATGGAAAGTTTCACAATTAGATGTGAACAATGCCTTCCTGCATGGAGATCTGCAGGAAGAAGTATACATGAAGTTCCCAGCAGGAACATCTCCACCTTCACCCAATCATGTGTGTCTTTTAAAGAAATCCTTGTATGGGCTGCGACAAGCCTCACGACAATGGTATGCAAGACTCACCGCAGCCCTGAATTTCAAAGGATACTCACATTCCTTAAATGACTACTCTTTATTTTTTAAGACATCAGCAGGAAATACTACTATAGTTGCTGTCTATGTTTACGACATCCTAATCACAGGGAATGACTATAATGAATAGGCAGAACTTAAAGTTTTTCTTGATTCAGAATTCAAAATCAAAGATCTTGGAGAAGCACATTATTTTTTAGGTTTTGAAATCATCAGAGAGAAGCAGGGTATCATTCTAACTCAGACACACTAAACCTTGGATATTTTGCATGAGTTTGACTGCATGGAGATGAAATCAGCCAATTCTCCTTTGGACCCAACTCAGAAACTTCGCTCAGATCACGGAACTTTGCTTCAAGATCCAACCTTTTATCGCAGATTGCTGGGAAAATTGAATTTTCTCACCCATACGCGACCAGATCTCTCATTTGATGTGCAGCACCTCAGTCAATTCATGCAAACTCCCCGCAAACCTCATTTGGATGTCGCATATCACTGTCTCAGATATCTCCTCAAAGACCCTGGTTTGGGGTTATTTTTGAATTCAAGATCTAATTTTCAACTGCTCGCTTTTTGTGATTCCGATTGGGGATCTTGTCCCCAATCTCGGAAATCTATTAGTGGGTTCTTCATCAGTTTGGGCGGATCTCCCGTCTCCTAGAAATCAAAGAAGCAATCTTCAGTATCACTTTCTTCTACTGAAGCGGAATATCGCTCTATGAGATGAGTCACCGCTGAGATTACCTGGCTGGTGCGATTACTGAACGATCTCTCCATCTCTCCCACTTTACCCGTCAATCTTTTCTCTGACAGCCAAGCGACCATTCACATCGCTAAAAATCCCGTCTTTTACGAGCGAACCAAGCACGTGGAACTCGATTGTCATTTTGTCCGGCAACAATTTTTTGCCTGAATCATTTCCCTCTCCTTTGTTCCATCCACATCACAGTTGGAGGACATTTTCACGAAATCCTTGACTGGTCCAACTCACAGCTCCATCGTTGGCAAGTTGGGAGTTGTTCCTCTCCCCTCCAACTTGAGGGGGGGGGGTGTTGGAGCTGATTATTCAGCTAATTCTTCAACAATGGAAGTAGCAGTAGAAGAAGAGAAGAAGTATACATATGAGAGAGAGATAGGGCAAAATGAATTGTCAGAGAAAACAAAGTAAAGTCTTTTGTCCTCTAACAACCCACTCCATCTCAGCCGTCCAAATCAAAATAATCAGGACCGTTGAAGACAAGCATATGATTCCAATTTTACTGTGCATGTGGGCACATGTAGCTGTTATTATTTATTCTCTCAGATATATATTAGTTAGATTTAAGCTAATAGAAAGATGACACCTTGTGAGCACATGATTTTTGCACCAGGCAAATAATTCCAAAATTAAAATAAATATATTTTTGAGTGCAATTACTTGCTTTGCTTGAAATTAGTTATATTTTTGTGTGTTTGAATAAGTAAAAATTAGAAAAAATCAAAAAAATAGTAGTAATTAGTTTGTTAGTTTAGTTAATTAGAAAAATTAGCAAAATAGCCTAAATAGGAGAAAATAAAGGAAAATAGCAGAAAAATTACCAAAAAATATTAGAAAATTAGAGTAATTAGTAGATTAGGATTTATAATTTTTCATAAAAGAAAAAGAAAAAAAAATAAAAGAAAATACATAAAAATCATTAATATCTGAAAAATACAAAAAATAGGAAGGTTTAATAAGATTGGGCCACTTTGGACTTAAATTAGACGGCCCAGTCCTTAAGCCCAAACAGACCTGGTCCAAAGGCTGTAAGCGGAGTTTGATCTCAGCCGTTCGTCTCCTTAAATCAACGGCTGAGAAATAATGTTCGAGTTAGGAGAGAATTAATTAATGCTGAGATTTAATCTCAGCCGTTCATTCTATGTGATCCAACGATCAGGGACCTTGGCTTCGTAAGGTTCAAACGACGCCGTTTTTGTAACGTGCGTGTGAGCCGTTGATCTCCTTCATTTGGACGGCTCAGATTATCTCGGACACTTGGCCTATATAAGGCTTTGGTCCGAATAATTTTGCCATTTTTGCAAACCCTAATACGGCCGCCTCTCCTTTCTCTCTTCATCTCCTTCGTCAACCTTACAGAAGCCCTAGGCGGCCATGGCGGCCACCACCTTATACGGTGGTCGCCGGCCTTTCTAACCTCTCCCATCTTCTTCTCCTTCATCTTCATGCCATAACACACCCAAAAAACCCAGAAAACCCCCTGTTCTTCGAAGTCCCGGTCACCGGAATCTTCGCCGGTGACCACCAAAGTATGGAGAACCACCTAAAACTAATGCCGATCTCTTCCTCTCTTCATGATCTATCCACCCATACCAATGGCTCCCCTCGAAAGTCCCTTGAACTTCTCGAATATCCCAAAAAGGGTCGTCGGAACCCTAACTCCGGCGACCCCAAGTTCAAACCCCAATCAAGATCTCATCTTTTTACATTCCTAAACACTCTCTTGCAACTCAAATCTCAAAAGGCTTCGCCTTTAAGCCTTGAAAGAAGAAACAGAAAAGGAAAAGAAGAAAAAAAGAATCTGGAAAAGAATAAGGAAAAGAAAATAAGAAGGAATGAAAAGGATGCCTGAGAGTATGAGAGAAGCGAGGAAAAGAAGAGATTTAGGAAGCTCGGGGGACCGGCCCCGCAAGCTAAGTCCCCGACCCTATGTGCTTTCTCTGTGTTTATTTACTTTCTTTGCTTCTTTGTATTTTGTTTGATTCATGTATTTGATTTCTTTGCCCTTCTGTTCATGTTCTCTTTCATCTTATGTTTCTGTGTGTTCTGTAAATCTATTGTTTCATCTGTTAGTTTAAGTTTTGTTTTAACTTGTTCATCCTCCGTATCTTGTTCCTGTTTGTCTGTTCATCCTCTCTTGTTCCTTATCTTTCGTCTTGTGTATTCTTGCATGTCTTTCTGTCCTTTCAGGATCTTGTTTAGTATTAGGGCTAATAATCATCTTTCTATTATCCAGTGTTTGATTGTTTATCACTAGAATTCTATGTATATTCTGCTTCTTCTGAGTTTAAGAATCTATATTGTCTTCTTCATCTTCTTGGTATTGGGGTTATTGATCTGTTAGTGTTCAACAAGCATGATTGCTTTTCTCTTCATGATGCCTGGCATGTTCTGATTGATTTGCATTTCACATGTTAGTTGTAAGGCTATTCTTGGCTCTCTTTTTGTGACTCTTCTCTTATCTCAAGTTTGAGCTTCGCATGCTAGTATAGGATCCTGTATACCCTCATCTGTCAACCTGTTCCTTTCTTTAAATTCTGGAATAGTTCTTTTGAACATGTTGGTCATAGGGCTTATGTTGGTGTTATGAGTTTCATTTCTGTCCTGTGCTTCTCATGTTAGTCTAGGACCCTTCTGCTCATCTTCTCATGCTGTGAGTCTTTGTCTTTTCTCTGTGACCACACTGATTTCCCAACTGGTTCATCTCCTATGTGTCCCTGTGTTCTTTTGGACCTGTTAGTGATAAGACTCTATCTGTTATATGCCTGGTTTGGTCACATGGCTTTTTGTTCTAAGATTGAGAAGTCCATCCTTTTGTGTCACTTTAACTGTTGAGTACCGATTCATGGCAAAAGCATGACATTTGATCTTTGTCTTATGTTTGAAATCAGGCTTAAGTTATTATGACCACCTCATGTCCTTAACTTGTTCTTTCAAGATCATGTTTAGTACTAGGGTTCTATTTCCTCTTCATCCTCATATGTGTGTTCTGTTTCTGCTGAATACACTGGTTCTTGATTGTTGGCTTGCAATATCATGACTATCTGTCTTCTCTGTTTCTTTTGGCATAATTAGTTCAATTGTTCTGTGGCTGGTAGTTTTATGTTGATGTCCCAGTGTCTCTTTGTCTACTATAGTATTGAGGTCCCTCACATTGTAGTTTTCAGTAGTTCTTATATCATCATGCATGTTTTGATTCTGGTATTATGTTTAATTGCTTGTCTTTCATTGTCACTTGGTTTTGTATTAGATTACCTTTTGTTAGCTAGCAATGTTTCAACTGCTTCTCTTTCTGTGCCTTCATATGTTTAGTCTTAGTAGAAGCTTGGTTATCTTTACTCATCTCTTATGTCAAGAACAACCTGAGTATGATTTGGGGTTTTCAGTGGCTCATTTAGCATAAAGAAGTTTTAACTAAGCTTGTTTAATGATTAATTGACACTGTTCTGTGATATGTGAGTTTGTAAGTCTATTGATTGGGATTCAACAATATTCAAACCTTTTCTTTGAATTTTGATTAATTGATAAACAACTCTGATTTCATTGGCCATGTGTGCAAATATTTGTGAAACTGGCTATGTTTGTAATAGCTTTGTGTTAATGAGAGCACTGTTAATATCTATCATGCCTAGGGGATTTGGTTATAGCTGTTAGTGTTAGGTTCCTTGGAAGTAGTTAGTTCTTAAATAGGATAAAGCTGAAAATGATCATAATTAGGCTATAGGTTTAATAATTGGCCTAAGAATGGTCAACCTTGCAAAGGGTTGACCAATTCTATAAGCCCTAACACACAGCTCACTGTTAAAAGTGGTTGGTTGTGCAAAAGGGGCTATGTCTGCAAATGCAGACTAGCCCAGGCTCTATATTGAGCCCTGAACAGCAAAGTGGCCAAACCCGTAAAGGTTTTGGGCCCAGCTGTTCAGTATATGGCTTTAATAGCCCAAGCTAAGTCTCAACCTGAGACTGGCTAAACTTTTAAATAGGTTAAACATAATAACAAAGCAGGCTATGCCTGCAATTAGCTTTAATTAAGAATAAATTGGTCTTAATTGACTGAAATTAGTTTAAAAGTGGCTAAAATTGAAATAGTTCTTAAGAATAAATCTGGCCAGCCCTTAAATACTAATGCCAGGGCTGGCCATTAGTTAAATAGGTGCAAAATTAGTTGAAGTCTGCCCTAGGCAAAGCTAGTAAATCAGCAGTGGCATTCAGGGCATAATTGGAAACCAAATAGGTAAAATAGTAACTAGTAAGAACTTAGGAGGGTAATAGGGACATTTATACTCCTGATTTCTGCAATTTTGCAGAGATTTAGGGGTATAATGGTCTCTTAAAAATGGGAAATCTGTAAAAATCTCAAACCCCTAAGGTTATACTAGTAAAATGCCATAAAAGAGAATCTTTAGAACCTTCCAGCACATGCTGGAAGGGTTTTAGTAACTGAAAATGGGACTAAAGTGTAGAATAGGTAATTTTAGGAGGGGGAAGTGGGATTAATCCCATTACTTCCTCCCCAAGTATTCAGCCCTAAAAGGTTAGCTATAAATATCTCAAAAAGGGGCTGAAAAAAGGGGATTCCAGGATATAACAATCTGAAATTCATACTTGAGCTGATTGTTGAGAAGAAATACTAGGAAAACCGTAGCAATTTAGCAATTGTTTCTGGTATTTTCGAGTGAGAAGTCTGTTGGTTTTTTGCTGATTGCTGGGTTATTTGCTTGGGATTTCTCATTGCTGTTGCTGTGGTCTTCTATTTGGTTGATTTTCAAATCATCACTGTTGCATTACTCTGCTTGAGTCCACTGCTGATTGCTTACTCCTTCTCCCCTAGAACTCATCGAGTTTCTGTTTCATCCAGGTACATTTCTTTATGAATGATGCTGTATTGGCGCCTTTGATGAAATAAAATGAAGATCCAAGTTTAGATTCATTGTTGCTTTATAATTGTAGTTTAATACTGTAATTTGTTTGTAGATAGTAGCAAAGAAAAACAGAAACAAAAACAATGTAATAGTATAGTAGTAGTAGTATAATAGTAGTATAATGTAGGTAGCTTGTCACTTAGTTTAATTAGGAAAACTTAAAATATAAGTAAATTAGTAATACCTGCAAATGTTAATAATCTGCTAACGAACTTCATGAGGAAATCAGCATTGAAGTAGTAGTATTGGCGCAGATCACTTATCACTAGCTAAATAGGAATGCTATTAAAACTAGAACTAAGTTTCGGTAAAAAATCAGTTGTTCAATCATGTTTAAACCTTTTGAATCACTTAGTCATAGATACGTGTATAGTCATTGCTCATATATATGATTAATTGGTTTGCGGATTTAGGCTCACACCTGTTTAAGTCTGAACAAGTTGATAATTGGATGTTGTAGTAGGTTAATTAAGATGAATTGATGATGAGAAAGGCTTAACATGTAACGAATACAACGGTGTAGTTAAAAAAATGAATTTAATGGCTCTTTCAATCTTTCTGAATGTAGATGATAACTGACTAAACCACTTCGAGTAAGTCAAGGTCTTGTAATTAATTAAGGATTGATTTAGATTTTTGAACCACTGAGTAATTAAAACATTAGTATAGATTCTTATTTAAGAGCACACAGTGAGGATAATTAGTTGAGTTTTCATTGATTTAAGACTATTGTTTTACGGATTGGTTTCCTTTACATGTTTAATGATCAATAAAAATGATTTTGATTCCATCTTCAATTCTGAGCATTATTTCTGTTACATGAATTCTACATCATATTTCTGTCATCGCAATCCAGTTTGGGCCCAAAACAATACGTGGGCCTGAACCATGATACCATTCGATTGAGCCACCTAAATGAAGATCCGAAGATTGCTTAGGCACATCCGATCCAAAGATGAAGAACCAGGCCCAATTAAATAATCAAACTCGACGGGCTTGGGATTCTTATTGTTGAGACACGATTAAGGAAAAAACAAATATAGAAAACGTAGTTAAATATTAGTATCCTTTAATAAAAATTGGGACGAGCCTCGCCCGAATAACATCGGGGCCCCCATTTAGTAATGATATAACACAAATAGACCCGGGAAAGCTAATAGCTAATTCCATAGCTTCTCCCAAAAGATTTAAAAGCCGATAGATGTTACTTTAGGGCACGATTTTAATATACCTTCCTATGAATGAGTGTGCACTTGGTGCGACTCAAATCCAAATCTCGGTAAAGCTGAAATACACCGAAAGTCATAGGCGTACTGGTTGCGGTATGACTCGAGGCGTGTTTTCGCGATACCGCAAATTCCTAAAAATGATATTTAACGTAAAAGCACATTATGTTGTTAAAATCTATAACTGAGTCAAACAAAAGTCAAAAACGACAGTGGAGCGACCGTGTTGAAACCACGGAATCCGGGAGTGCCTAACACCTTCTCCCGGGTTAACAGAGTTCCTTATCCGGACCTCTGCTTCGCATACATTTCAAAGAGTCAAAATTCCTCGGATTCGGGATTAACCGGTGACTTGGGACACCATTGTCATTCCCAAGTGGCGACTCCTGATTAATCTCTAAATATATTCCGAACCGATTGTCCTTAAATTGGAAAAACTCCTTCCCTTACGTTATTTTATCCGTCTCGGGTAATTGAGCGTCGGGGTATACCCTACAAGTGTATTTATACATCTTACGCATGTGTTTGGGGTAGTAAAAAGGGAGGTGTGACAGCTCTGGCGACTCTGCTGGGGAACCAACCCTGAACTTCGGTTTCAGGGTTTAAGAACTCGAGCTCCTTAGAACTGCCGTTCGCGTTTTTGTTTGACTTCATTATGTGATTTGAATAACATGCTATGTGTTTTATCGCTTTGATATTATCTGGACTGTATATATGAAATTGTGCCGAAAACCCTTCTCTCTCCTCCCCGGGGATGTGCTTACTGGTTGAGACTCCCCTTTCTGTTAAATGTCACCTTAAATTAAGAAAACAGAGGCCGGATAAGTTACAAAGCCGATTGACTCCGCGGGTCACCGGTACGTAGCCCCCTCCTCGATTCGAGTTGTCCGCTCGGGTACACGGTCTAGCAATCCATGAAACCGTAAGATTTTGAACATAGGTCTAGGACGATTATTTGCATCATGTCTGACTTAGGGGACTCAACACAGGGGTTGGGTCCGTCTAGGACAGGTGACCCGGTATTGAAAAGACCAAGCATGCTATGTGTTGCATTTTATTGTCCTTGATCGTTATGCGGACCGGCGAAAATCCCGAGATTGGAAAAATTGTTGAAAAAAAAAAAGAGAGAGAGGAAAATAATGATTTGTAGAAAATAGGTATCCGGAAAATTTGAAAATTTGAGAAAAATAGGTGGAACATTTTTGAAATAATTGGTCAAATAATCTGACCGAACTACGCAAGTTTGATTCTCGCCATTAGGTGGGATACGTAGGCAACCCTTAAACGGGTCCAACCACACTTTTAGAAAAAGACCAAAAAGATTTTCTTTTCAAATAATCGAGGTGATTGCTATTTTTGGAAATGGCCGAATGTTCCGAAAGGACGACGGAAGGTTGTTTTTGCAAAAATAGCCACTTCGAAAAATTATTTTCCTTTTCTTTCATTCAAAATTGAAAACTTGCATCGAAAAAAGATTTTTCCTTTTCTAAATAAAATCACCTTAATAAATGTGCAGGACGAGCACGATGATGAATGAACAATTTTCCCTAAATAAAATCCCTTTGGAGCTGAGGTTATGGTGGCAGGACATGGGATCCGATGGTCAAGATTGGGTCAAAAAGTACTTGAAAGGCCTTGCTGGGTTACTCGAAATAGTTCCTCGTGGTGATGTAATTAGAGCGTTGGTCTCGTTTTGGGATTCGGCACACAACGTATTTCATTTCCCAGATTTTGAGCTTACCCCTACTTTAGAGGAGATTGCCTTCTACATTGGGAAGACCGAGGTTCCGCTGAAAGGAAAATATCCGGTATCTCCGAGGATGGTGACAGTACATCGTTTCCTCGACTCTTTGAAAATCGCCCGGAATGTTCATAATGAAGATCTGACCAACGGATTTTGTTCTTTAAACTTCATCTACAATAGGTTTGGACATGTTGGGGGTTTCAACGACCCAACCAACAAGTTGTGCTGTAAGTCCAACCGGGCAAAGTGGGAAGAACACCGGAGGTTCGCATTTTTGGTGGCATTTCTTGGAGTTGTTGTATTCCCGAGGAAAGATGGACATATCAATATCAAAGTCGCCGGGGTAGCTACCACACTGATAGTACAAGAAAACTGTACTCTGGCCCCGATGATTGTTGCGGATATCTATCGTGCTCTGACTGCGTGCAAAGCAGGGGCTAGCTTCTTCGAGGGGTGTAACTTGATCTTGCAAATTTGGCTAATCGAGCATTTGTGTCACCACCCTTCATTCTCGAGCTATGGTTCGGCCGATCGGACATGTTTGGAAGAGTTCAATGCGAGAACAAAAGAAGTAAGGTTGCTAGAGGGAGTCCAAGGTTGGATTGGGTATCTTCGATCACTAACTGACGGTCAAATTGATTGGACGTATGACTGGTTACCTCTTGACGAGGTGATATACATGCCAACAGAGGGATCGCCATTTTTGATTATGGGTTTGAAGAGTATACAGCCTTATGCTCCCTACAGAGCTTTGCGACAATTGGGTCGGTGTCAGATTATTCCAAGAGATGGGGATCTCAGTGTGCAGGCCGTGGAGATTGGTCCAGACGGGCAATTCCCGGAGGCAAAAATCCGGCAAATATGGAATGAATGCCAAAATCTCAAGATTGATACTTGTGTGCCGAATAGAGCAAGAGGGGAGATATCACCTGGATACTCCACCTGGTATCGACGAGGGGTTGAACATGAACGTCTTTCAAAGAGACCTCACTTGCAAGACCTGATAGAGCAATCCGAGGAAAATCTGAAATGGGCGGCCAAGGAAAAGGAATATAAGGCCAAAATTAGTCCGTTGGAGGATAAACTGAGAAATCTTCACTTCGAAAGCGGTTTACAAGCGGCATCCGATGAAGTGGAGAAGAAGCAGTTGAAGAAAGAAAATGAGATGTTGAGAGCTCAAATGGCTCAAATGAAAGTTGCATCCGAGACCCCAATTCGCTCGGCCCGGGATGAAAAGTTAATTGAGATTCTCCGGCGAAAGGTAAATGACTATAGCTTCGATTTGGATAAAGCGGAGAAAGAGTTAGCCATGGCTCGGAAGCAAATGGATAAAGATGTTGAGAAGAGAGCCAAATTGGTTCAACAACTGCAAGACAAGCATGATGCTGAAGTAGTCCAGCTCAGAAAGAAATTAATCTCAGCCACGGCCAAAAGCAACCAGATTATCAAAGATCTTGAGGAAGAAAGAGAATATTGCTACACGACCGTGGCTAGATTAAAATTGGAGCTACAACAGGTACAGAAGGACAACCAACAGGTCTTGGACGCTCGCAGTCAACAAATAAGCAGGTTATTACAAGAAAAAGGGGTCGTCAGAGAAAAGATTGTTCGCATCGCCCAGTACATCACCCGGAAGACCCAGCTTTGTGAAGATATGACTCGGAGGACTTTCGTATCTGCAGTGAAGTTTTTTGTACAACAAGTCATGGCCGACCTTGATAAGCTTCAAAGGGGTTTAGCATATAGGCCCGCGGCAAGGCCGAACGATGCCTCGCGGGCACTAGGTGCATTAATGTACTCTTAGGTCATGCATCATCTTTTATTTTTCCTTTTCTTAAACATCACTTTGTAATCAAGGTTTTGAATTATCAATGAGAAAACAAAGTGTTGTTACCAATTCTTTTACTTTATGGCATTTCTTTTGTATCCGCTAGGCAAATAAATAGGAGCGTAATTATGAAAACGACAAGAAAAAGAAAAAGAAAAAGCAAGAAAAAGAAAAGAAAAAAAGAGAAAGCAAGAAAAAAAAAAAAAAAAAAAAAAAAAAAAAAAGAAAAGAAGAAAAGAAAGAAAGGAAGCAAAAAGAGTGGAAAAAGAAAGATGATTCGAATGAGCAGCGGCCGGGATGATGCATAACGATTCGAGCAAATATGTTTGTTTTAAAAGTCGTTTCATCTTATTCATGCGCTAACCACTAACGAGTGTTGATGTTTGTGAGTCCAGATTTTCTAGGCAACTGGCATACTGGCTACCCACTCATACAACACCAGATCCAAAAAGATGACAAAGGCTGTATCCCAGGAGATCGAGGCAACCATTGTAGACCCTGCTCACGAAGAAGAGATCGTGGACGTGGCAGGGATGAAAGAAGAAATGTACAAGTTAAGACAGCAGATGGCTGAAATGTACCAGGCTTGGTCAAGAGGTCAACCATTACCAGCCTACCCTGCTAACCCTGCATATGTCCCTCCAGCCAATCCTAACCCGGAGCCACCAACAATGAACTCGTCTTCCACCTACCCCGACTACCCTCATTACTACGCTTCCACCTCCCAAATGCCACCACCTCCAACCAAGCAAGCACCACCTCCTGTACCACAAGTTGCTCCTGTATACGTGGCACCTCCGCCCGCTGTCATCCACAAGTCTTCTAGTGAACCGATGTTCCATATCCAGGATTCTCACTATTACCCTCCGGAGCCGACTTTCAGACAACACGAGTCTCACGCTCCTATGATAGAAGCAAGTGCCGGGCAGGAAGAGATGGCTCGGAAAGTCAAAAGTCTTGAGAATGCTTTCCGCAACATGCAAGGGCTAGGAGGGCAAGTAAGTGTAGCCTACAAAGACCTGTGTTTGTTCCCCGAGGTGCAACTTCCTGCGGGTTTCAAGTTGCCAAAGTTCGACATGTACGACGGACATGGGGATCCGGTAGCTCATCTGAGAGGATATTGTAGCAAGATGAGAGGCGCGGGAGGAAGAGATGAATTGTTGATGGCGTACTTCAGCCAAAGTCTAAGCGGATCAGCCCTGGAATGGTATACCCGACAGGACCACACAAGATGGTTCGTTTGGGATGACTTAGCGCAAGCTTTCGCTAGTCACTTTCAGTACAATTTGGAGATCATACCCGACAGGTTATCCCTTACTAAGCTGGAGAAAAAGCCAGGAGAGAGCTTTAGAGAATACGGTTTTAGATGGAGGGAACAGGCCGCTAGAGTGGATCCGCCAATGAAAGAAGGTGAGATGGTGGATTGTTTTCTGCAAGCTTTGGAGCCAACGTACTACGGCCATCTAGTGTCTGCAATCGGGAAAAGTTTCAACGAAGTTGTGAAAATGGGAAGTTTTGTAGAAGAGGGTTTGAAGACAAACAAAATTATGAGTTTTTCGGCTATCAAAGCCACCAATCAAGCTATACAGAGTGGAAGTGGAGGAGTGATGGGAAAGAAGAAGAAAGAAGAAGTAGCAACCATTGAAAGCAGGCCCTGGAGTCGCAACCCACATTATAACCCACCTAGACCTTACCGCCAACACCCACCAAGCCCGTCAACCCCATATAATCCACCACCACCATCTTACCCGCCAAATCCCTACAATGCACCAAGCCCATATAACCCACCACCACCACCATACCCACCGACTGTACCACATTACCATCACCCTCAAACCCAAGCTTATCCACCACCACCACCCCACGTGTGGAGAGCTCAAGCTCCACACAATGTGTACCATACCCAAAACACATACCCAACCCCTAAACCTTACCGAAACCAGAATAGACCCGGGCCGAACGCTGATTGGAGAAACAAAGCAAGAAGAACATTCACTCCTCTCGGAGAGTCATATACCAGTCTTTTCCACAGGTTGAAAGAATTGGGGATGGTGAGACCAATCGCACCAAAAAATCCGAACCCACCCCCGAAAAATCTTGATTCTTCCGTCAAATGTGAATATTGTTCAGGAACGTTGGGCCACGATACTGAGAAATGCTGGCAATTAAAGAATGCCATTCAAGATCTTATCGATGAAAGGAAAATTGAAGTGCAAGCACCCGAGGCCCCAAACATTACCCAGAACCCATTGCCGAATCACCACGAAGCGAATATGATAGAACTGGTGCAGGGTGATGGCAATCAAAAACCATCTCAAGCCGTCATGATGATAAAGTCGAGTGACAAGTTAGAGAAAGAAATTGTGAAAGAGGAGGTAATTGTTGAGAAACCAAAGCCAGTAGTGATGGGAGGTTTAAAGGTGGTAGTTCCAGGTGCAAAGACAACTGTGACTGTGAAGGGTGCAAGTGCAGAGCCAGTGATCATAAAACCAGTAGTGCAAATGCCAGTGGTGAATACAAAGACTGTGCCTTGGAACTATAACAAGGTAACAGTAGTTTACAAGGGAAAGGAGATTTCTGGAGAAATTAATGAAACGCATGGACTCACACGATCTGGAAGGTGTTTCGCTCCGGAGGAACTAAGAAAGATGAAAGCGGTGAAAGAAAGTCAATTGAAGAAGCCAGTGACGGAGGAGGAAGCAGAGGAATTTCTTAAGAAAATGAAGTCACAAGAGTACTCAGTGGTCGAGCAGTTAAGAAAGACCCCGGCCCAGATTTCTTTGTTATCTTTGTTGATACATTCAGAGGAGCACCGGAAGGCTCTTATGAAGATTTTAAATGAGGCTCATGTTCCGGAGAAGATTTCAGTGTGTCATTTGGAGAAGATTACCAGCAAAATTTTCGAGTCCAATAGGATTACCTTCTCTGATAGGGAGCTGCCGGTGGAAGGAACTGAACACAACAAAGCATTATACCTCACAGTGAAGAGTGAAGAGTCAGTCGTGACCAGGGTATTGATTGACAATGGATCGAGTGCAAACATCTGCCCGCTGTCAACTCTAGGGAAGCTGAACATTAGCCCGGATAGAATCCGAAGAAACAGTATCAATGTAAGAGGGTTTGACGGCGGAGGTAAGAACACGCTGGGAGATATTATTTTGGAAGTGACCATCGGTCCCGTTGATTTTACGATGGAGTTCATGGTGCTTGATATTGCCGTATCATATAACTTGCTGTTAGGTCGACCCTGGATTCATGCGGCCAAAGCGGTACCATCTTCTCTACACCAGATGGTCAAGTTTGAATGGGAGCAGCAAGAGATTGTTGTACACGGAGAGGAAAATGCTTGTAATGTGGTAGCACCTTTTGACGGTACCGATGGGGATCGGGGTCCTTGGGTTTACCAAGTGACGGATGCTGTAGAAGTGAACAAAGTTGCTGAAGGAGAAAAGTTACCGACCCCGATGTTGGCACCAACTGCTGTAATGGTGGCCGGAGAAATGCTGAAAAACGGATTTGCACCGGGGAGGGGATTAGGTAAAACACTGCAGGGAGTCACTCAACCAGTTCAGCTTCCGGAGAATAAAGGCACATTCGGCTTAGGGTTCAAACCCACCTTCGCCGATATCCAAAGAGCCTCTAAAGCCAAGAAAAACTGGACCTTGCCCAAACCCATACCCAAATTATCCGACATCTTTATCAAGCCTGGTACAAAACATCAACCGTCTGCTGCAACAAAGTGCATTGAGACCCAACTTGATGAAGAAATGCTTGGTTTTAAGAAATTGTTCTGGGAGGTGAATACGATTGAAGCAGGGGAAGGCACGAGCAACATGGACGTGCAATTTGTGGGGCCCAGAGTCACATTGAACAATTGGGAAGCTACTCCTTTCCTTATCCGGAAGGAGTCTTGGTAGTTAGCTCAAAATTTCATCATTGTTTTCCCCAAAAGTTGTTATAATTTCCCCATTCCCCTCATGAAAAAAAATCACCATGTACCCCGAACATTGTTCATTCCTTTTATTAATGAAATGCAGTTTTTCCTTTTTCTTCACTTTTGCCTTATTTTTCTTTATTTTTTTCCTTTTGTACAGTTTTGCTTGTGTTGATTCCAATGCCATGTCATGCGTGAAGGATTCTAGACCCAGTTCCGACAATCACGCTACTATACAAGAAATCGAGGAAGATAGTGAAATAGAATGTGAGGATGAGGAAGCCCTGGAGGAAATAAGTAAGGACATGAAACAATACGAGGAAAAACCCAAGCCGAATCTGAGTGATACGGAATCCGTAAACTTGGGGAGCGAAGATGATGTCCGAGAAACAAAGATTAGTGTGCATTTGGAGGCACCCCTCAGGGACGAATTGATAAGGTTGTTACATGAATTTAAGGACATCTTTGCCTGGTCCTATGATGACATGCCCGGGCTTAGCACAGATCTAGTGGTACACAAGTTGCCTATTTACTCGGAATGCCGGCCAGTAAAACAAAAGCTGAGAAAATTCAAAACGGACATTAGCGTGAAGATAAAAGAAGAGGTGAATAAGCAGTTGAGGCAAAGGTCATAAGAGTTACCAAATACCCCACCTGGTTGGCAAATGTTGTGCCGGTCCCAAAGAAAGATGGCAAAACCAGAGTGTGTGTAGACTATAGAGACCTCAACAAAGCTAGTCCGAAGGATGACTTCCCATTGCCAAACATTCACATATTGATCGACAATTGCGCCAAGCATGAAATCGGTTCGTTTGTGGATTGTTATGCAGGTTATCACCAGATCCTGATGGACGAAGAAGATGCTGAGAAAACTGCCTTCATTACACCTTGGGGAACATACTGTTACAGAGTAATGCCGTTTGGATTGAAGAATGCCGGGGCAACTTACATGAGGGCAATGACCACAATGTTTCATGATATGATGCATAGAGAAATTGAGGTATATGTGGACGATGTCATTATAAAGTCCAGAAAACAACCTGATCATGTGAAAGATTTGAGGAAGTTCTTCCAAAGACTCCGGAGGTACAATCTGAAGCTCAATCCGGCGAAGTGTGCTTTTGGAGTACCTTCAGGGAAACTGCTGGGGTTTATTGTGAGCCGGCGAGGTATTGAACTGGATCCATCAAAGATCAAGGCTATTCAAAGTCTACCTCCGCCGAAGAACAAGAAGGAGGTCATGAGCTTATTAGGAAGGTTGAATTACATTAGTCGGTTCATTGCTCAGTTGACATCAACATGCGAGCCGATCTTCAAGTTGTTGAAGAAAGATGCAGCAGTGAAATGGACCGACGAATGTCAGGAAGCCTTTGACAAGATCAAGGAATATTTGGCCAATCCTCCGGTGTTAGTTCCTCCAGAACCAGGGCGACCTCTGATTTTGTATTTGACGGTGCTAGATCACTCTTTCGGTTGTGTACTGGGTCAACATGATGAGACAGGCAAGAAAGAACAGGCCATATACTACCTCAGCAAAAAGTTTACATCCTACGAGGTGAAGTATACCCAACTGGAGAGAACTTGTTGTGCATTGATTTGGGTGGCTCAGAAGCTAAAGCATTATTTGTCGACATACACTACGTACTTGATATCACGATTGGATCCTCTCAAGTATATCTTTCAGAAGCCCATGCCTACGGGAAGACTGGCCAAATGGCAGATTCTGCTCACAGAATTTGACATTGTTTATGTAACTCGTACGGCAATGAAGGCACAAGCTATTGCGGACCACTTAGCCGAGAATCCGGTGGATGATGAATATGAACCACCGAAAACATACTTTCCGGATGAAGGGGCAATGCTTGTCGAGGAGACGGAGCAAGAGGAGAGATCAGGATGGAAAATGTACTTTGATGGAGCTGTCAACAGCAGGGGCGTTGGTATCGGAGCAGTACTCATTTCAAGTACGGGACAACATTATCCCGTCACAGCTCAGCTTCGATTTTTCTGTACCAACAATATGGCCGAATATGAGGCGTGCATCTTGGGATTAAGGATGGCGATTGACATGGGTATTCAAGAGATTTTGGTCATGGGTGACTCGGATCTCTTGGTACACCAAATCCAAGGGGAATGGGAGACACGAGATTTGAAATTGATACCATATCGGTATTGTTTGCACGAGTTGTCCCAAAGATTCCAGTCTATAGAGTTCAAGCACATCCCAAGAATGCACAATGAGATTGCGGATGCTTTGGCCACATTGTCCTCTATGTTGCATCATCCGGACAAGACATACATAGATCCGCTCCAGATCCAAGTCCGAGATCAGAATGCTTATTGCTTCGTTGTGGAAGAAGAGTCGGATGGAGAGCCGTGGTATCATGATATTAGAGAATACTTAAAAGCTGGCAAATACCCGGAGCAAGCTACAGGAGACCAAAAGAGAGCCATCAGGCGTCTAGCCAATGGATTTTTCTTCAGTGGAGGAGTGGTATACAAAAGGACACCAGATCTGGGCTTATTGAGATGTGTGGACGCGCAACAAGCGGATGAAATTATGATTGAAGTACATGCTGGAGTATGCGGACCCCACATGAGCGGGTATGTTTTAGCAAAGAAGATCTTGAGAGCTGGGTACTACCGGCTCACGATGGAGCGTGATTGTATCAGGTATGTAAAGAAATGCCATCAATGCCAGGTACATGGGGATCCTGATCCACTCCCCGCCTTATGAGTTGCACACAATGTCAGCACCATGGCCCTTTGTTGCTTGGGGCATGGATGTTATCGGCCCAATAGATTCAGCCGCTTCTAATGGGCACAGGTTCATTCTAGTTGCAATTGATTATTTTACCAAGTGGGTCGAAGCTAAGACATTCAAGGCAGTGACGAAGAAAGCGGTGGTGGATTTTGTGCATGAGAATATTATATGTCGATTTGGAATCCCCAAGGTGATTATCACAGACAATGGAGCCAATTTAAATAGTCATCTCATGGCGGAAGTTTGTGAAAGGTTTAAGATCACGCACCGTAATTCCACGCCTTACAGGCCAAAGGCGAATGGTGCAGTAGAGGCGGCAAATAAGAACATCAAGAAGATTCTCCGAAAAATGGTGGAGGGATCCAGGCAATGGCATGAAAAGTTACCCTTTGCTCTCATGGGTTACCGCACGACGGTACGTACTTTTATCGGAACCACACCTTATACCCTGGTGTACGGAACGGAGGCTGTTATACCCGCAGAAATAGAAATACCGTCATTGCGAATTATAGCTGAATCTGAGATAGATGACGATGAATGGGTAAAGGCCCGGTTAGAACAGTTGAATTTGATTGATGAGAAGAGATTAGCCGCGGTCTGCCATGGACAGTTATATCAGCGGAGAATGGCCAGAGCATATAATAAGAAGGTACGACCTCGAAAGTTTGAAGTTGGACAACTGGTACTGAGGCGTATCTTACCACATTGGGCAGAGGCAAAAGGCAAGTTTGCACCGAATTGGCAGGGACCGTTCGTGGTATCACGGGTGTTGTCCAATGGAGCATTATACTTAACTGATGTTGAAGGAAAGTGCGTAGAGACTGCTATCAATTCGGATGCAGTCAAAAGATACTATGTATGATTCCTTTTCAATTGTATGTTTTGTATTTTGTTGTGATTTTGGAATTGAAATGACGAAGGCATTTTATTCTCTATCCAAACACTTTATCCATTGTTAACCCCTTTTGAGCCTTAATGAATGAATTCTTTCATATCCCTCTCTCGGAATCACTCTAATGCAATAAGTTCTCAATTGCCAGAATGAAAAATGATGGAAAAATGAAAAAAAATGAAATGAAAAAAAGAAAAAAAAAATGAAAAAAAATGAATGAAAAAAAAAGAAAAAGACAAAAATCGGGAAAAAGTCAAAAAAAGAAATCCATCTAACTTATGAAGTTGGATGAACTACGTCTGACTTGATCCCGAAAGGGTACGTAGGCAGCCTCTCCGAGGTTCAGTCACAATAAAGAAAAAAATCCAAAAATTCCCCACATATTGAAACTGGGGCAGAAGTTATGTTTTAATAATTCCGAGAGTTGTAAATATTTTTAACCCTCGTTGAAATTTTGAGCCTTTATATCTTTCTTTCTTGACCCGTCCAAAAGCCACGTTACAGTCCAAAGAAAGACCTTCTGATCGATTCTGAAATAACAACAAATACAACGAAGGAGGAGCGAAGTATCGGACAATACCTGTGGAACATGAAACAAAATACAAAAAGGAAAAATGAAAAAATAAAAAAATGAGAGAGTCTCATCAGTGAAAACCTTAATCGGCACTGTGAGGCGACCGTGAGTTTGAGGGAAATAAAATGAGAGAGTCTCATCAGTGAAAACCTTAATCGGCACTGTGAGATGATGGTGAGGTTGAGAGAATAAATGAGAGAGTCTTATGAAAACCTTTCGAGGCACCGTAGGGCGATCGTAGGGATTACCATGAAAAGAGAAAAGGCAACAAAAAATAGTATTGGTTTGGGTTGAAAACAATCCGGAGTCAGAATAATGATTGGAACGAACCGGGTCGGAGTTTAAATACATGGCATGGTCAGCGAAATCAGCCAACAAACGCCCTGATAAGTTCTGTCATCTCTCCAAAATACCCTTACCTTTCTTTCATTTTTTCTGCATTTCATTGTTTACCCTTTTGAGAGCTAACTACCAACTCCTGATAACGGAAGTTGAAATAACACTGGATCAGAAAGAATGGAAGATTGGGGAAAGGAATAAAGAAGCTTGGCAAACATGGCCAAAGAAAAAGAAAACAAAACAAAAATGGAAAAAATGAGAAAATACAAAAAGAGTTTGCGTGGGACAAGCAGTTAGAAGTCATGCAACATCAAGAAAGCAAAAACAAAGGAAGCAATAAGAAGTGGGGACGGCAGATGCCAGTTGCCAGCGGTTTATATCTAATAAATTTTGTTTCATGCAGGAACAAATTGTCACTAATCACTTTAAAGTGAATGTGACCAATGTGGAAAATTTAAAATACCAAAAGAGAAAGTCTGCTGAATAAGTGGAGAAATTCACAGGCAAGAGATAAGTTGGTAAAAAGAAAATACCAAAAAGAGGAAGGTAACATCTTTTAGAATCTGCTCCCCGGTCCTCAGGTTGAGGGAATATTTTCTGCATTCGCATCGCACGTTTAAATTTCTGTTAGGCGCCCACCTTCAAATACGGGAATACTTTCTGCATTTGCATTGCACGTTTAAATTTCTGTTAGGCGCCCACCTTCAAATTCGGGAATATTTTCTGCATTCGCATTGCACGTTTAAATTTCTGTTAGGCGCCCACCTTCAAATTCGGGAATATTTTCTGCATTTGCATTGCACGTTTAAATTTCTGTTAGGCGCCCACCTTCAAATTCGGGAATATTTTCTGCATTTGCATTGCACGTTTAAATTTTTGTTAGGCGCCCACCTTCAAATTCGGGAATATTTTCTGCATTTGCATTGCACGTTTAAATTTCTGTTAGGCGCCCACCTTCAAATTCGGGAATATTTTCTGCATTTGCATTGCACGTTTAAATTTCTGTTAGGCGCCCACCTTCAAATTCGGGAATATTTTCTGCATTCGCATTGCACGTTTAATTTCTGTTAGGCGCCCACCTTCAAATTCGGGAATACTTTTCTGCATTCGCATTGCACGTTTCATTTCTGTTAGGCGCCCACCTTCAAATTCGGGAATACTTTTCTGCATTCGCATTGCATGTTTAAATTTCCGTTAGGCGCCCACCTTCAAATTCGGGAATATTTTCTGCATTCGCATTGCACGTTTAAATTTCTGTTAGGCGCCCACCTTCAAATTCGGGAATATTTTCGGCATTCGCATTGCACGTTTAAATTTCGTTAGGCGCCCACCTTCAAATTCGGGAATATTTTCTGCATCGCATTGCACGTTTCAATTTCTGTTAGGCGCCCACCTTCAAATTCGGGAATATTTTATCGCATTCGCATTGCATGTTTAAATATCACTGTTGGCGCCCACCTTCAAATTCGGGAATATTTTCTGCATTCGCATTGCACGTTTAAATTTACGTTAGGCGCCCACCTTCAAATTCGGGAATATTTTCTGCATTCGCATTGCACGTTTAAATTTCTGTTAGGCGCCCACCTTCAAATTCGGGAATATTTTCTGCATTATCATGGTTTATATATTTAAAAGCCCACACTGGGGCAGAAAAGAAAAAAAAGAGAGGTAGTTTGTTGTTTTGTTTCGACCAGGTTCAGCTCGGGATCAAGAAAAACAAGAAAATCAACAAAAAAGAGAGTCATCAAGAAAAACAAGAAAATCTACAAAAAGAGAGTCATCAAGAAAACAAGAAAATCAACAAAAAGAGAGTCATCAAGAAAAACAAGAAAATCAACAAAAAAGAGGAAGATTCTGCATCACCGGAAAGGGAAGAAGAACAAAAGCTAGATTAGGAACAATTGTAATTGTAGGATCATAGCTTAGAATAGCTTCTTCATTTTACATTTTCCCCCCCGGTGTAATAAGGAGTAAGTCAGCAGGTCTCAACAGTGTCAATGCAACAGTGAGTCTGGTAGTTTTAAAAACTGCCAGACCTTCCCGAACTACACTGACCTGATTCCTGTTTAGCCCAGGATATGTAGGCAACCTCTGAAGCAGGGTGCGGTCAAAAGGTTTTCAAAAATGCTTTCACGGAATATGCCGATGTGCAAAAATCTCTCATTATCGCTCACTTGTCTTTGCACTGAAACTCTTCGTGTTCCCGAGCAAAGAGGGGCAGCTGTGAGCACGTGATTTTTGCACCGAGCAAACAATTCCAAAATTAAAATAAATATATTTTTGAGTGCAATTACTTGCTTTGCTTGAAATTAGTTATATTTTTGTGTGTTTGAATAAGTAAAAATTAGAAAAAATCAAAAAAATAGTAGTAATTAGTTTGTTAGTTTAGTTAATTAGAAAAATTAGCAAAATAGCCTAAATAGGAGAAAATAAAGGAAAAATAGCAGAAAAATTGCAAAAAATATTAGAAAATTAGAGTAATTAGTAGATTAGGATTTATAATTTTTCATAAAAGAAAAAGAAAAAAAAATAAATAAAAGAAAATACATAAAAATCATTAATATCTGAAAAATACAAAAAATAGGAAGGTTTAATAAGATTGGGCCACTTTGGACTTAAATCAGACGGCCCAGTCCTTAAGCCCAAACAGACCTGGTCCAAAGGCTGTAAGCGGAGTTTGATCTCAGCCGTTCGTCTCCTTAAATCAACGGCTGAGAAATAATGTTCGAGTTAGGAGAGAATTAATTAATGCTGAGATTTAATCTCAGCCGTTCATTCTATGTGATCCAACGATCAGAGACCTTGGCTTCATAAGGTTCAAACGACGCCGTTTTTGTAACGTGCGTGTGAGCCGTTGATCTCCTTCATTTGGACGGCTCAGATTATCTCGGACACTTGGCCTATATAAGGCTTTGGTCCGAATAATTTTGCCATTTTTGCAAACCCTAATACGGCCGCCTCTCCTTTCTCTCTTCATCTCCTTCTTCAACCTTACAGAAGCCCTAGGCGGCCATGGCGGCCACCACCTTATACGGTGGTCGCCGGCCTTTCTAACCTCTCCCATCTTCTTCTCCTTCATCTTCATGCCATAACACACCCAAAAAACCCAGAAAACCCCCTGTTCTTCGAAGTCCCGGTCACCGGAATCTTCGCCGGTGACCACCAAAGTATGGAGAACCACCTAAAACTAATGCCGATCTCTTCCTCTCTTCATGATCTATCCACCCATACCAATGGCTCCCCTCGAAAGTCCCTTGAACTTCTCGAATATCCCAAAAAGGGTCGTCGGAACCCTAACTCCGGCGACCCCAAGTTCAAACCCCAATCAAGATCTCATCTTTTTACATTCCTAAACACTCTCTTGCAACTCAAATCTCAAAAGGCTTCGCCTTTAAGCCTTGAAAGAAGAAACAGAAAAGGAAAAGAAGAAAAAAAGAATCTGGAAAAGAATAAGGAAAAGAAAATAAGAAGGAATGAAAAGGATGCCTGAGAGTATGAGAGAAGCGAGGAAAAGAAGAGATTTAGGAAGCTCGGGGGACCGGCCCCGCAAGCTAAGTCCCCGACCCTATGTGCTTTCTCTGTGTTTATTTACTTTCTTTGCTTCTTTGTATTTTCTTTTGCTTGTTTGATTCATGTATTTGATTTCTTTGCCCTTCTGTTCATGTTCTCTTTCATCTTATGTTTCTGTGTGTTCTGTAAATCTATTGTTTCATCTGTTAGTTTAAGTTTTGTTTTAACTTGTTCATCCTCCGTATCTTGTTCCTGTTTGTCTGTTCATCCTCTCTTGTTCCTTATCTTTCGTCTTGTGTATTCTTGCATGTCTTTCTGTCCTTTCGGGATCTTGTTTAGTATTAGGGCTAATAATCATCTTTCTATTATCCAGTGTTTGATTGTTTATCACTAGAATTCTATGTATATTCTGCTTCTTCTGAGTTTAAGAATCTATATTGTCTTCTTCATCTTCTTGGTATTGGGGTTATTGATCTGTTAGTGTTCAACAAGCATGATTGCTTTTCTCTTCATGATGCCTGGCATGTTCTGATTGATTTGCATTTCACATGTTAGTTGTAAGGCTATTCTTGGCTCTCTTTTTGTGACTCTTCTCTTATCTCAAGTTTGAGCTTCGCATGCTAGTATAGGATCCTGTATACCCTCATCTGTCAACCTGTTCCTTTCTTTAAATTCTGGAATAGTTCTTTTGAACATGTTGGTCATAGGGCTTATGTTGGTGTTATGAGTTTCATTTCTGTCCTGTGCTTCTCATGTTAGTCTAGGACCCTTCTGCTCATCTTCTCATGCTGTGAGTCTTTGTCTTTTCTCTGTGACCACACTGATTTCCCAACTGGTTCATCTCCTATGTGTCCCTGTGTTCTTTTGGACCTGTTAGTGATAAGACTCTATCTGTTATATGCCTGGTTTGGTCACATGGCTTTTTGTTCTAAGATTGAGAAGTCCATCCTTTTGTGTCACTTTAACTGTTGAGTACTGATTCATGGCAAAAGCATGACATTTGATCTTTGTCTTATGTTTGAAATCAGGCTTAAGTTATTATGACCACCTCATGTCCTTAACTTGTTCTTTCAAGATCATGTTTAGTACTAGGGTTCTATTTCCTCTTCATCCTCATATGTGTGTTCTGTTTCTGCTGAATACACTGGTTCTTGATTGTTGGCTTGCAATATCATGACTATCTGTCTTCTCTGTTTCTTTTGGCATAATTAGTTCAATTGTTCTGTGGCTGGTAGTTTTATGTTGATGTCCCAGTGTCTCTTTGTCTACTATAGTATTGAGGTCCCTCACATTGTAGTTTTCAGTAGTTCTTATATCATCATGCATGTTTTGATTCTGGTATTATGTTTAATTGCTTGTCTTTCATTGTCACTTGGTTTTGTATTAGATTACCTTTTGTTAGCTAGCAATGTTTCAACTGCTTCTCTTTCTGTGCCTTCATATGTTTAGTCTTAGTAGAAGCTTGGTTATCTTTACTCATCTCTTATGTCAAGAACAACCTAAGTATGATTTGGGGTTTTCAGTGGCTCATTTAGCATAAAGAAGTTTTAACTAAGCTTGTTTAATGATTAATTGACACTGTTCTGTGATATGTGAGTTTGTAAGTCTATTGATTGGGATTCAACAATATTCAAACCTTTTCTTTGAATTTTGATTAATTGATAAACAACTCTGATTTCATTGGCCATGTGTGCAAATATTTGTGAAACTGGCTATGTTTGTAATAGCTTTGTGTTAATGAGAGCACTGTTAATATCTATCATGCCTAGGGGATTTGGTTATAGCTGTTAGTGTTAGGTTCCTTGGAAGTGGTTAGTTCTTAAATAGGATAAAACACTAAAAATGATCAAGATAGGCTACAAGTTTAATAATTGGCCTAAGAATGGTCAACCTTGCAAAGGGTTGACCAATTCTGTGAGCCCTAACACACAGCTCACTGTTTAACAGTGGCTGGTTGTGCAAAGGGCTATGTCTGCAAATGCAGACTAGCCCAGGCTCTATATTGAGCCCTGAACAGCAAAGTGGCCAAACCTGTAAAGGTTTTGGGCCTAGCTGTTCAGTATATGGCTTTAATAGCCCAAGCTAAGTCTCAACTTGAGACTGACTAACTTTTAAATAGGTTAAACATAATAACAAAACAGGCTATGCCTGCAATTAGCTTTAATTAAGAATAAATTGGTCTTAATTGACTGAAATTAGTTTAAAAGTGGCTAAAATTGAAATAGTTCTTAAGAATAAATCTGGCCAGCCCTTAAATACTAATGCCAGGGCTGGCCATTAGTTAAATAGGTGCAAAATTAGCTGAAATTAACCTAGGAGGGTCTAGTAAATCAGCAGTGGCATTCAGGGCATAATTGGAAACCAAATAGGTAAAATAGTAACTAGTAAGAACTTAGGAGGGTAATAGGGACATTTATACTCCTGATTTCTGCAATTTTGCAGAGATTTAGGGGTATAATGGTCTCTTAAAAATGGGAAATCTGTAAAAATCTCAAACCCCTAAGGTTATACTAGTAAAATGCCATAAAAGAGAATCTTTAGAACCTTCCAGCACATGCTGGAAGGGTTTTAGTAACTGAAAATGGGACTAAAGTGTAGAATAGGTAATTTTAGGAGGGGAAAAGTGGGATTAATCCCATTACTTCCTCCCCAAGTATTCAGCCCTAAAAGGTTAGCTATAAATATCTCAAAAAGGAGCTGAAAAAGGGGGATTCCAGGATATAACAATCTGAAATTCATACTTGAGCTGATTGTTGAGAAGAAATACTAGGAAAACCGTAGCAATTTAGCAATTGTTTCTGGTATTTTCGAGTGAGAAGTCTGTTGGTTTTTTGCTGATTGCTGGGTTATTTGCTTGGGATTTCTCATTGCTGTTGCTGTGGTCTTCTATTTGGTTGATTTTCAAATCATCACTGTTGCATTACTCTGCTTGAGTCCATTGCTGATTGCTTACTCCTTCTCCCCTAGAACTCATCGAGTTTCTGTTTCATCCAGGTACATTTCTTTATGAATGATGCTGTATTGGCGCCTTTGATGAAATAAAATGAAGATCCAAGTTTAGATTCATTGTTGCTTTATAATTGTAGTTTAATACTGTAATTTGTTTGTAGATAGTAGCAAAGAAAAACAGAAACAAAAACAATGTAATAGTATAGTAGTAGTAGTATAGTAGTAGTATAATGTAGGTAGCTTGTCACTTAGTTTAATTAGGAAAACTTAAAATATAAGTAAATTAGTAATACCTGCAAAATGTTAATAATCTGCTAACGAACTTCATGAGGAAATCAGCATTGAAGTAGTAGTATTGGCGCATATCACTTATCACTAGCTAAATAGGAATGCTATTAAAACTAGAACTAAGTTTCGGTAAAAAATCAGTTGTTCAATCATGTTTAAACCTTTTGAATCACTTAGTCATAGATACGTGTATAGTCATTGCTCATATATATGATTAATTGGTTTGCGGATTTAGGCTCACACCTGTTTAAGTCTGAACAAGTTGATAATTGGATGTTGTAGTAGGTTAATTAAGATGAATTGATGATGAGAAAGGCTTAACATGTAACGAATACAACGGTGTAGTTAAAAAAATGAATTTAATGGCTCTTTCAATCTTTCTGAATGTAGATGATAACTGACTAAACCACTTCGAGTAAGTCAAGGTCTTGTAATTAATTAAGGATTGATTTAGATTTTTGAACCACTGAGTAATTAAAACATTAGTATAGATTCTTATTTAAGAGCACACAGTGAGGATAATTAGTTGAGTTTTCATTGATTTAAGACTATTGTTTTACGGATTGGTTTCCTTTACATGTTTAATGATCAATAAAAATAATTTTGATTCCATCTTCAATTCTGAGCATTATTTCTGTTACATGAATTCTACATCATATTTCTGTCATCGCAATCCAGTTTGGGCCCAAAACAATACGTGGGCCTGAACCATGATACCATTCGATTGAGCCACCTAAATGAAGATCCGAAGATTGCTTAGGCACATCCGATCCAAAGATGAAGAACCAGGCCCAATTAAATAATCAAACTCGACGGGCTTGGGATTCTTATTGTTGAGACACGATTAAGGAAAAAACAAATATAGAAAACGTAGTTAAATATTAGTATCCTTTAATAAAAATTGGGACGAGCCTCGCTCGAATAACATCGGGGCCCCCATCTAGTAATGATATAACACAAATAGACCCGAGAAAGCTAATAGCTAATTCCATAGCTTCTCCCAAAAGATTTAAAAGCCGATAGATGTTACTTTAGGGCACGATTTTAATATATACCTTCCTATGAATGAGTGTGCACTTGGTGCGACTCAAATCCAAATCTCGGTAAAGCTGAAATGCACCGAAAGTCATAGGCGTATTGGTTGCGGTATGACTCGAGGCGTGTTTTCGCGATACCGCAAATTCCTAAAAATGATATTTAACGTAAAAGCACATTATGTTGTTAAAATCTATAACTGAGTCAAACAAAAGTCAAAAACGACAGTGGAGCGACCGTGTTGAAACCACGGAATCCGGGAGTGCCTAACACCTTCTCCCGGGTTAACAGAGTTCCTTATCCGGACCTCTGCTTCGCAGACATTTCAAAGAGTCAAAATTCCTCGGATTCGGGATTAACCGGTGACTTGGGACACCATTGTCATTCCCAAGTGGCGACTCTGATTAATCTCTAAATATATTCCGAACCGATTGTCCTTAAATTGGAAAAACTCCTTCCCTTACGTTATTTTATCCGTCTCGGGTAATTGAGCGTCGGGGTATACCCTACAAGTGTATTTATACATCTTACGCATGTGTTTGGGGTAGTAAAAAGGGAAGTGTGACAGCTCTGGCGACTCTGCTGGGGATCCAACCCTGAATTTCGATTTCAGGGTTTAAGAACTCAAGCTCCTTAGAACTGCCGTTCGCGTTTTTTGTTTGACTTCATTATGTGATTTGAATAACATGCTATGTGTTTTATCGCTTTGATATTATCTGGACTGTACATATAAATTGTGCCGAAAACCCTTCTCTCTTCTCCCTCGGGGATGTGCTTACTGGTTGAGACTCCCCTTTCTGTTAAATGTCACCTTAAAAATTAAGAAAACAGAGGCCGGATAAGTTACAAAGCCGATTGACTCCGCGGGTCACCGGTACGTAGCCCCCTCCTCGATTTGAGTTGTCCGCTCGGGTACACGGTCTAGCAATCCATGAAACCGTAAGATTTTGAACATAGGTCTAGGACGATTATTTGCATCATGTCTGACTTAGGGGACTCAACACAGTGGTTGGGTCCGTCTAGGACAGGTGACCCGGTATTGAAAGACCGAGCATGCTATGTGTTGCATTTTATTGTCCTTGATCGTTATGCGGACCGGCAAAAATCCCGAGACTGGAAAATTGTTGAAAAAAGGAAAAAGAGAGAGAGGAAAATAATGTTTTATAGAAAATAGGTACATGGAAGAATCTGAAAATTTGAGAAAAATAGGTGGAACATTTTTGAAATAATTGGTCAAATAATCTGACCGAACTACGCAAGTTTGATTCTCGCCATTAGGTGGGATACGTAGGCAACCCTTAAACGGGTCCAACCACACTTTTAGAAAAAGACCAAAAAGATTTTCTTTTCAAATAATCGAGGTGATTGCTATTTTTGGAAATGGCCGAATGTTCCGAAAGGACGACGGAAGGTTGTTTTTGCAAAAATAGCCACTTCGAAAAATTATTTTCCTTTTCTTTCATTCAAAATTGAAAACTTGCATCGAAAAAAGATTTTTCCTTTTCTAAATAAAATCACCTTAATAAATGTGCAGGACGAGCACGATGATGAATGAACAATTTTCCCTAAATAAAATCCCTTTGGAGCTAAGGTTATGGTGGCAGGACATGGGATCCGATGGTCAAGACTGGGTCAAAAAGTACTTGAAGGGCCTTACGGGGTTACTCGAGATAGTTCCTCGAGGTGATGTAATTAGAGCGTTGGTCTCGTTTTGGGATTCGGCACACAACGTATTTCATTTCCCAGATTTTGAGCTTACCCCTACTTTAGAGGAGATTGCCTTCTACATTGGGAAGACCGAGGTTCCGCTGAAAGGAAAATACCCGGTATCTCCGAGGATGGTGACAGTACATCGTTTCCTCGACTCTTTGAAAATTGCCCGGAATGTTCATAATGAAGATCTGGCCGACGGATTTTGTTCTTTAAGCTTCATCTATAATAGGTTTGGACACGTTGGGGGTTTCAATGATCCTACCAACAAGCTATGTTGCAAGTCCAACCGGGCGAAATGGGAAGAACACCGGAGGTTCGCATTTTTGGTGGCATTTCTTGGAGTTGTTGTATTCCCGAGGAAAGATGGACATATCAATATCAAAGTCGTCGGGGTAGCTACCACACTGATAGTACAAGAAAACTGTACTTTGGCCCCGATGATTGTCGCAGATATCTATCGTGCTCTGACTGCGTGCAAAGCAAGGGCTAGCTTCTTCGAAGGGTGTAACTTGATCTTGCAAATTTGGCTAATCGAGCATCTGTGTCACCACCCTTCATTCTCGAGCTATGGTTCGGCCGATCGGACATGTTTGGAAGAGTTCAATGCGAGAACAAAAGAAGTAAGGTTGCCAGAGGGAGTCCAAGATTGGATTGGGTATCTTCGATCACTAACTGACGGTCAAATTGATTGGACGTATGATTGGTTACCTCTTGACGAGGTGATATACATGCCAACAGAGGGATCGCCATTTTTGATTATGGGTTTGAAGAGTATACAGCCTTATGCTCCCTACAGAGCTTTGCGACAGTTGGGTCGGTGTCAGATTATTCCAAGAGATGGGGACCTCAGTGTGCAAGCTGTGAAGATTGGTCCGGACGGGCAATTCCGGAAGCAAAAATCCGGCAAATCTGGAATGAGTGCCAAAATTTGAAGATTGATACTTGTGTGCCGAATAGGGCAAAGGGGGAGATATCACCTGGATATTCCACATGGTACCGACGAGGGTTGAACACGAACGTCTTTCAAAGAGACCTCACTTGCAAGACCTGATAGAGCAATCCGAGGAAAATCTGAAATGGGCGGCCAAGGAAAAGGAATATAAGGCCAAAATTAGTCCGTTGGAGGATAAACTGAGAAATCTTCACTTCGAAAGCGGTTTACAAGCGGCATCCGATGAAGTGGAGAAGAAGCGGTTGAAGAAAGAAAATGAGATGTTGAGAGCTCAAATGGCTCAAATGAAAGTTGCATCCGAGACCCCAATTCGCTCGGCCCGGGATGAAAAGTTAATTGAGATTCTCCGGCGAAAGGTAAATGACTATAGCTTCGATTTGGATAAAGCGGAGAAAGAGTTAGCCATGGCTCGGAAGCAAATGGATAAAGATGTTGAGAAGAGAGCCAAATTGGTTCAACAACTGCAAGACAAGCATGATGCTGAAGTAGTCCAGCTCAGAAAGAAATTAATCTCAGCCACGGCCAAAAGCAACCAGATTATCAAAGATCTTGAGGAAGAAAGAGAATATTGCTACACGACCATGGCTAGATTAAAATTGGAGCTACAACAGGTGCAGAAGGACAACCAACAGGTCTTGGACGCTCGCAATCAACAAATAAGCAGGTTATTACAAGAAAAAGGGGTCGTCAGAGAAAAGATTGTTCGCATCGCCCAGTACATTACCCGTAAGACCCAGCTTTGTGAAGATATGACTCGGAGGACTTTCGTATCTGCAGTGAAGTTTTTTGTACAACAAGTCATGGCCGACCTTGACAAGCTTCAAAGGGGTTTAGCATATAGGCCCGCGGCAAGGCCGAACGATGCCTCGCGGGCACTAGGTGCATTAATGTACTCTTAGGTCATGCATCATCTTTTATTTTTCCTTTTCTTAAACATCACTTTGTAATTAAGGTTTTTGAATTATCAATGAGAAAACAAAGTGTTGTTACCAATTCTTTTACTTTATGGCATTTCTTTTGTATCCGCTAGGCAAATAAATAGGAGCGTAATTATGAAAACGACAAGAAAAAGTAAAAAAAAAAAAAAAAAAAGAAAAGAAAAGAAGAAAAGAAAGAAAGGAAGCAAAAAGAGTGGAAAAAGAAAGATGATTCGAATGAGCAGCGGCCGGGATGATGCATAACGATTCGAGCAAATATGTTTGTTTTAAAAGTCGTTTCATCTTATTCATGCGCTAACCACTAACGAGTGTTGATGTTTGTGAGTCCAGATTTTCTAGGCAACTGGCATACTGGCTACCCACTCATACAACACCAGATCCAAAAAGATGACAAAGGCCGTGTCCCAGGAGATCGAGGCAACTATTGTAGACCCTACTCACGAAGAAGAGATCGTGGATGTGGCAAGGATGAAAGAAGAAATGTACAAGTTAAGGCAGCAGATGGCTGAAATGTACCAAGCTTGGTCAAGAGGTCAACCATTACCAGCCTACCCTGCTAACCCTGCATATGTCCCTCCAGCCAATCCTAACCCGGAGCCACCAACAATGAACTCGTCTTCCACCTACCCCGACTACCCTCATTACTACGCTTCCACCTCCCAAATGCCACCACCTCCAACCAAGCAAGCACCACCTCCTGTACCACAAGTTGCTCCTGTATACGTGGCACCTCCGCCCGCTGTTATCCACAAGTCTTCTAGTGAACCGATGTTCCATATCCAGGATTCTCACTATTACCCTCCGGAGCCGACTTTCAGACAACACGAGTCTCACGCTCCTATGATAGAAGCAAGTGCCGGGCAGGAAGAGATGGCTCGGAAAGTCAAAAGTCTTGAGAATGCTTTCCGCAACATGCAAGGGCTAGGAGGGCAAGTAAGTGTAGCCTACAAAGACCTGTGTTTGTTCCCCGAGGTGCAACTTCCTGCGGGTTTCAAGTTGCCAAAGTTCGACATGTACGACGGACACGGGGATCCGGTAGCTCATCTGAGAGGATACTGTAGCAAGATGAGAGGCGCGGGAGGAAGAGATGAATTGTTGATGGCGTACTTCAGCCAAAGTCTAAGCGGATCAGCCCTGGAATGGTATACCCGACAGGACCACACAAGATGGTTCGTTTGGGATAACTTAGCGCAAGCTTTCGCTAGTCACTTTCAGTACAATTTGGAGATCATACCCGACAGGTTATCCCTTACCAAGCTGGAGAAAAAGCCAGGAGAGAGCTTTAGAGAATACGGTTTTAGATGGAGGGAACAGGCCGCTAGAGTGGATCCACCAATGAAAGAAGGTGAGATGGTCGACTGTTTTCTGCAAGCTTTGGAGCCAACGTACTACGGCCATCTAGTGTCTGCAATCGGGAAAAGTTTCAATGAAGTTGTGAAAATGGGAAGTTTTGTAGAAGAGGGTTTGAAGACGAACAAAATTATGAGTTTTTCGGCTATCAAAGCCACCAATCAAGCTATACAGAGTGGAAGTGGAGGAGTGATGGGAAAGAAGAAGAAAGAAGAAGTGGCAACCGTTGAAAGCAGGCCCTGGAGTCGCAACCCACATTATAACCCACCCAGACCTTACCGCCAACACCCACCAAGCCCGTCAACCCCATATAATCCACCACCACCATCTTACCCGCCAAGTCCCTACAATGCACCAAGCCCATATAACCCACCACCACCACCATACCCACCGACCGTACCACATTACCATCACCCTCAAACCCAAGCTTATCCACCACCACCACCCCACGTGTGGAGAGCTCAAGCTCCACACAATGTGTACCATACCCAAAACACATACCCAACCCCTAAACCTTACCGAAACCAGAATAGACCCGGGCCGAACGCTGATTGGAGAAACAAAGCAAGAAGAACATTCACTCCTCTCGGAGAGTCATATACCAGTCTTTTCCACAGGTTGAAAGAATTGGGGATGGTGAGACCAATCGCACCAAAAATCCGAACCCACCCCCGAAAAATCTTGATTCTTCTGTCAAATGTGAATATTGTTCAGGAACGTTGGGCCACGATACTGAGAAATGCTGGCAATTAAAGAATGCCATTCAAGATCTTATCGATGAAAGGAAAATTGAAGTGCAAGCACCCGAGGCCCCAAACATTACCCAGAACCCATTGCCGAATCACCACGAAGCACACATGATAGAACTGGTGCAGGGTGATGGCAATCAAAAACCATCTCAGGCCGTCATGATGATCAAGTTGAGTAACAAGTTAGAGAAAGAAATTGTGAAAGAGGAGGTAATTGTTGAGAAATCAAAGCCAGTAGTGATGGGAAGTCTAAAAGTGGTAGTTCCAGGTGCAAAGACAACTGTGACTGTGAAGGGTGCAAGTGCAGAGCCAGTGATCATAAAACCAGTAGTGCAAATGCCAGTGGTGAATACAAAGACTGTGCCTTGGAACTATAACAAGGTAACAGTAGTTTACAAGGGAAAGGAGATTTCTGGAGAAATTAATGAAACGCATGGACTTACTCGATCTGGAAGGTGTTTTGCTCCGGAGGAACTGAGAAAGATGAAAACGGTGAAAGAAAGTCAACCGAAGAAGCCAGTGACGGAGGAGGAAGCAGAGGAATTTCTTAAGAAAATGAAGTCACAAGAGTACTCAGTGGTTGAGCAGTTAAGAAAGACCCCGGCCCAGATTTCTTTGTTATCTTTGTTGATACATTCGGAGGAGCACCGGAAGGCTCTTATGAAGATTCTAAATGAGGCTCATGTTCCGGAGAAGATTTCAGTGTGTCATTTGGAGAAGATTACCAGCAAAATTTTCGAGTCCAACAGGATTACCTTTTCTGATAGGGAGCTGCCGGTGGAAGGAACCGAACACAACAAAGCATTATACCTCACAGTGAAGAGTGAAGAGTCAGTTGTGACCAGGGTATTGATTGACAATGGATCGAGCGCAAACATCTGCCCGCTGTCAACTCTAGGGAAGCTGAACATTAGCCCGGATAGAATCCGAAGAAACAGTATCAATGTAAGAGGGTTTGACGGCGGAGGTAAGAACACGCTGGGAGATATTATTTTGGAAGTGACCATCGGTCCCGTTGATTTTACGATGGAGTTCATGGTGCTTGATATTGCCGTATCATATAACTTGCTGTTGGGTCGACCCTGGATTCATGCGGCCAAAGCGGTACCATCTTCTCTACACCAGATGGTCAAGTTTGAATGGGAGCAGCAAGAGATTGTTGTACAGGGAGAGGAAAATGCTTGTAATATGGTAGCACCTTTTGACGGTACCGATGGGGATCGGGGTCCTTGGGTTTACCAAGTGACGGATGCTGTAGAAGTGAACAAAGTTGCTGAAGGGGAAAAACTCTCAACCCCGATGATGGCACCAACTGCTATAATGGTGGCCAGAGAAATGTTGAAAAACGGATTTGCACCGGGGAGGGGATTAGGCAAAAACCTGCAGGGAGTCACTCAACCAGTTCAGCTTCCGGAGAATAAAGGTACATTCGGCTTAGGGTTCAAACCCACCTTTGCCGATATCCAAAGAGCCTCTAAAGCCAAGAGAAACTGGACCTTGCCCAAACCCATACCCAAATTATCCGACATCTTTATCGGGCCTGGTACAAAACATCAACCATCTGCTGCAGCAAAGTGCATTGAGACCCGACTTGATGAAGGAATGCTTGGTTTTAAGAAGTTGTTCTGGGAGGTGAATACGATTGAAGCAGGGGAAGGCACGAGCAACATGGACGTGCAATTTGTGGGGCCCGGAGTCACATTGAACAATTGGGAAGCTACTCCTTTCCTTATCCGGAAGGAGTCTTGGTAGTTAGCTCAAAATTTCATCATTGTTTTCCCCAAAAGTTGTTATAATTTCCCCATTCCCCCTCATGAAAAAAATCATCACCATGTATCCCGAACATTGTTCGTTTCTTTTATTAATGAAATGCAGCTTTTCCTTTTTCTTCACTTTTGCCTTATTTTTCTTTATTTTTCCTTTTGTACAGTTTTGCATGTGTTGATTCCAATGCCATGTCATGCGTGAAGGATTCTAGACCCAGTTCCGACAATCACGCTACTATACAAGAAATCGAGGAAGATAGTGAAATAGAATGTGAGGATGAGGAAGCCCTGGAGGAAATAAGTAAGGACATGAAACAATACGAGGAAAAACCCAAGCCGAATTTGAGTGATACGGAATCTGTAAACTTGGGGAGTGAAGATGATGTCCGAGAAACAAAAATTAGCGTGCATTTGGAGGCACCCCTCAGGGATGAATTGATAAGATTGTTACATGAATTTAAGGACATCTTTGCCTGGTCCTATGATGACATGCCCGGGCTTAGCACAGATCTAGTGGTACACAAGTTGCCGATTTACTCTGAATGCCGGCCGGTAAAACAAAAGCTGAGAAAATTCAAAACGGACATTAGCGTGAAGATAAAAGAAGAGGTGAATAAGCAATTCGAGGCAAAGGTCATAAGAGTTACCAAATACCCCACCTGGTTGGCAAATGTTGTGCCGGTCCCAAAGAAAGATGGCAAAACCAGAGTGTGTGTAGACTATAGAGACCTCAACAAGGCTAGTCCGAAGGATGATTTCCCATTACCAAACATTCACATATTGATCGACAATTGCGCCAAGCATGAAATCGGTTCGTTTGTGGATTGTTATGCAGGTTATCACCAGATCCTTATGGACGAAGAAGATGCTGAGAAAACTGCCTTCATTACACCTTGGGGAACGTACTGTTACAGAGTAATGCCGTTTGGATTGAAGAATGCCGGGGCAACTTACATGAGGGCAATGACCACAATGTTTCATGATATGATGCATAGAGAAATTGAGGTATATGTGGACGATGTCATTATAAAGTCCAGAAAACAACCTGATCATGTGAAAGATTTGAGGAAGTTCTTCCAAAGACTCCGGAGGTACAATCTGAAGCTCAATCCGGCGAAGTGTGCTTTTGGAGTACCTTCAGGGAAACTGCTGGGGTTTATTGTGAGCCGGCGAGGTATTGAACTGGATCCATCAAAGATCAAGGCTATTCAAAGTCTACCTCCGCCGAAGAACAAGAAGGAGGTCATGAGCTTATTAGGAAGGTTGAATTACATTAGTCGGTTTATCGCTCAGTTAACATCAACATGCGAGCCAATTTTCAAGTTGCTGAAGAAAGATGCAGCAGTGAAATGGACCGACGAATGTCAGCAAGCCTTCGACAAGATCAAAGAATATTTGGCCAATCCTCCGGTGTTAGTTCCTCCAGAACCAGGGCGTCCTCTGATTTTGTATTTGACGGTGCTAGATAACTCTTTCGGTTGTGTACTGGGTCAACATGATGAGACAGGCAAGAAAGAACAAGCCATCTACTACCTCAGCAAAAGTTTACATCTTACGAGGTGAAGTATACCCAACTGGAGAGAACTTGTTGTGCATTGATTTGGGTGGCTCAGAAGCTAAAGCATTATTTGTCGGCATACACTACGTACTTGATATCACGATTGGATCCTCTCAAGTATATCTTTCAGAAGCCCATGCCTACGGGAAGACTGGCCAAATGGCAGATTCTGCTCACAGAATTTGACATTGTTTATGTAACTCGTACGGCAATGAAGGCACAAGCTATTGCGGACCACTTAGCCGAGAATCCGGTGGATGATGAATATGAACCATTGAAAACATACTTTCCGGATGAAGAGGCAATGCTTGTCGAGGAGATGGAGCAAGACGAGAGACCGGGATGGAAAATGTACTTTGACGGAGCCGTCAACAGCAGGGGAGTTGGTATCGGAGCGGTACTTATTTCAAGTACGGGTCAACACTATCCCGTAACAGCTCAGCTTCGATTTTTCTGTACCAACAATATGGCCGAATACGAGGCGTGCATCTTGGGATTAAGGATGGCGATTGACATGGGTATTCAAGAGATTTTGGTCATGGGTGACTCGGATCTCTTGGTACACCAAATCCAAGGGGAATGGGAGACACGAGATTTGAAATTGATACCATATCGGTATTGTTTGCACGAGTTGTCCCAAAGATTCCAGTCTATAGAGTTCAAGCACATCCCGAGAATGCACAATGAGATTGCAGATGCTTTGGCCACATTGTCCTCTATGTTGCATCATCCGGACAAGACATACATAGATCCGCTCCAGATCCAAGTCCGAGATCAGAATGCTTATTGCTTCGTTGTGGAAGAAGAGTCGGATGGAGAGTCGTGGTATCATGATATTAGAGAATACTTAAAAGCTGGAAAATACCCGGAGCAAGCTACAGGAGACCAAAAGAGAGCCATCAGGCGTCTAGCCAATGGATTTTTCTTCAGTGGAGGAGTGGTATACAAAAGGACACCAGATCTGGGCTTATTGAGATGCGTGGACGCGCAACAAGCAGATGAAATTATGATTGAAGTACATGCTGGAGTATGCGGACCTCACATGAGCGGATATGTGTTAGCAAAGAAGATCTTGAGAGTTGGGTACTACTGGCTCACGATGGAGCGTGATTGTATCAGGTATGTAAAGAAATGCCATCAATGCCAGGTACATGGGGATCTGATCCACTCCCCGCCTTATGAGTTGCACACAATGTCAGCACCTTGGCCCTTTGTTGCTTAGGGCATGGATGTTATCGGCCCGATAGATCCGGCCGCTTCTAATGGGCACAGGTTCATTCTGGTTGCAATTGATTATTTCACCAAGTGGGTCGAAGCTAAGACATTCAAGGCGGTGACGAAGAAAGCGGTGGTGGATTTTGTGCATGAGAATATTATATGCCGATTTGGAATCCCCAAGGTGATTATCACAGACAATGGAGCCAATTTAAACAATCATCTCATGGCGGAAGTTTGTGAAAGGTTTAAGATCACGCACCGTAATTCCACGCCTTACAGGCCAAAGGCGAACGGTGCAGTAGAGGCGGCAAATAAGAACATCAAGAAGATTCTCCGAAAAATGGTGGAGGGATCCAGGCAATGGCATGAAAAGTTACCCTTTGCTCTCATGGGTTACCGCACGACGGTACGTACTTCTATCGGAACCACACCTTATACCTTGGTGTATGGAACAGAGGTTGTTATACCCGCAGAAATAGAAATACCGTCATTGCGAATTATAGCCGAATCTGAGATAGATGACGATGAATGGGTAAAGGCCCGGTTAGAACAGTTGAATTTGATTGATGAGAAGAGATTGGCCGCAGTCTGCCATGGACAGTTGTATCGGCGGAGAATGGCCAGAGCATATAATAAGAAGGTACGACCTCGAAAGTTTGAAGTTGGACAACTGGTATTGAGGCGTATCTTACCACATTGGGCAGAGGCAAAAGGCAAGTTTGCACCGAATTGGCAGGGACCGTTCGTGGTATCACGGGTGTTGTCCAATGGAGCATTATACTTAACCGATGTTGAAGGAAAGTGCGTAGAGACCGCTATCAATTCAGATGCAGTCAAAAGATACTATGTATGATTCCTTTTCAATTGTATGTTTTGTATTTTGTTGTGATTTTGGAATTGAAATGACGAAGGCATTTTATTCTCTATCCAAACACTTTATCCATTGTTAACCCCTTTGAGCCTTAATGAATGAATTCTTTCATATCCCTCTCTCGGAATCACTCTAATGCAATAAGATCGAAAATTACCATAATGAAATGATGGAAAAATGAAAAAAAATGAAATGAAAAAAAGAAAAAAAAAATGAAAAAAAAATGAATGAAAAAAAAAAAGAAAAAGACAAAAATCGGGAAAAAGTCAAAAAAAGAAATCCATCTAACTTATGAAGTTAGATGAACTACGTCTGACTTGATCCCGAAAGGGTACGTAGGCAGCCTCTTTGAGGTTCGGTCACAATAAAGGAAAAATCCAAAAATTCCCCACATATTGAAACTGGGGTAGAAGTTATGTTTTAATAATTCCGAGAGTTGTAAATATTTTTAACCCTCGTTGAAATTTTGAGCCTTTATATCTTTCTTTCTTGACCCGTCCAAAAGCCACGTTACAGTCCAATGAAAGACCTTCTGATCGATTCTGAAATAACAACAAATACAACGAAGGAGGAGCGAAGTATCGGACAATACCTGTGGAACATGAAACAAAATACAAAAAGGAAAAATGAAAAAATAAAAAAATGAGAGAGTCTCATCAGTGAAAACCTTAATCGGCACTGTGAGGCGATTGTGAGTTTGAGGGAAATAAAATGAGAGAGTCTCATTAGTGAAAACCTTAATCGGCACTGTGAGATGATGGTGAGGTTGAGAGAATAAATGAGAGAGTCTTATTGGTGAAAACCTTTCGAGGCACCGTAAGGCGATCATCAGAAAAGAGAAAAGGCAACAAAAAGAGTATCGGTTTGGGGTCAAAGGCAATTCAGAGTCATAATAATGATTGGAACGAACTGGGTCAGAGTTTAAATACATGGCATGGTCAGCGGAATCAGCCAGCAAATACCCAGATAAGTTCTGTCATCTCTCCAAAACACCCTTACCTCTCTTCCATTTTTTCTGCATTTCATTGTTTACCCTTTTGAGAGCTAACTACCAGCTCCTGATAACGGAAGTTGAAACAACACTGGATCAGAAAGGATAGAAGATTGGAGAGGAGAATAAAGAAGCTTGGCAAACATGGCCAAAGAAAAGGAAAACAAAACAAAAAGGAAAAATGAGAAAATACAAAAAGAGTTTGCGTGGGGGCAAGCAGTTAGAAGTCATGCAACATCAGAAAAGCAAAAACAAAGGAAGCAATAAGAAGCGGGGACGGCAGATGCCAGTTGCCCGCAGTTTATATCTAATAAATTTTGTTTCATGCAGGAACAAATTGTCACTAATCACTTTAAAGTGAATGTGACCAATGTGGAAAATTTAAAATACCAAAAAGAGAAAGTCGGCCGAATAAGTGGAGAAATTCACAAGCAAGAGATAAGTTGGTAAAAGAAAATACCAAAAAGAGGAGGTAACATCTTTTAGAATCCATACCCCAGTCCTCAGGCTGAGGGGATACTGTTTTTTGCATTGCACGTTTCAATTCGTTAGGCGCCCACCTTCAAATTCGGGAATATTTTCTGCATTCGCATTGCACGTTTAAATTTCGTTAGGCGCCCACCTTCAAATTCGGGAATATTTTCTGCATTCGCATTGCACGTTTAAATTTCGTTAGGCGCCCACCTTCAAATTCGGGAATATTTTCCGCATTTGCATTGCACGTTTAAATTTCTGTTAGGCGCCCACCTTCAAATTCGGGAATATTTTCTCCATTCGCATTGCACGTTTAAATTTCAGTTAGGCGCCCACCTTCAAATTCGGGAATATTTTCTGCATTTGCATTGCACGTTTAAATTTCGTTAGGCGCCCACCTTCAAATTCGGGAATATTTTCTGCATTCGCATTGCACGTTTTAATTCTGTTAGGCGCCCACCTTCAAATACGGGAATATTTTCTGCATTCGCATTGCACGTTTCATTTCCGTTAGGCGCCCACCTTCAAATTCGGGAATATTTTCTGCATTCGCATTGCACGTTTCATTTCTGTTAGGCGCCCACCTTCAAATTCGGGAATACTTTTCTGCATTCGCATTGCACGTTTCATTTCTGTTAGGCGCCCACCTTCAAATTCGGGAATATTTTCTGCATTCGCATTGCACGTTTAAATTTCCGTTAGGCGCCCACCTTCAAATTCGGGAATATTTTCTGCATTCGCATTGCACGTTTAAATTGCTGTTAGGCGCCCACCTTCAAATACGGGAATATTTTTCTGCATTCGCATTGCACGTTTCAATTCTGTTAGGCGCCCACCTTCAAATTCGGGAATATTTTCTGCATTCGCATTGCATGTTTAAATATCTGTTAGGCGCCCACCTTCAAATTCGGGAAGATTTTCTGCATTCGCATTGCACGTTTAAATTTCTGTTAGGCGCCCACCTTCAAATACGGGAATATTTTCTGCATTCGCATTGCACGTTTAATTTCCGTTAGGCGCCCACCTTCAAATACGGGAATATTTTCTGCATCGCATTGCACGTTTAAATTTCTGTTAGGCCCACACTGGGGCAGAAAAAGAAAAAAAAAGGAAGTTTGTTGTTTTGTTTTGAGCAGGTTCAGCTCGGGATCAAGAAAAACAAGAAAATCAACAAAAAAGAGAGTCATCAAGAAAAACAAGAAAATCAACAAAAAGAGAGTCATCAAGAAAAACAAGAAAATCAACAAAAAGAGAGTCATCAAGAAAAACAAGAAAATCAACAAAAAAGAGGAAGATTCTGCATCACCGGAAAGGGAAGAAGAACAAAAGCTAGATTAGGGACAATTGTAATTGTAGGATCATAGCTTAGAATAGCTTCTTCGTTTTACATTTTCCCCCCGGTGTAATAAGGAGTAAGTCAGCAGGTCTCAACAGTGTCAATGCAACAGTGAGTCTGGTAGTTTTTAAAACTGCCAGACCTTCCCGAACTACACTGACCTGATTCCTGTTTAGCCCAGGATATGTAGGCAACCTCTAAAGCAGGGTGTGGTCAAAAGGTTTTCAAAAATGCTTTCACGGAATATGCCGATGTGCAAAAATCTCTCATTACTGCTCACTTATCTTTGCACTGAAACTCTTCGTGTTCCCGAGCAAAGAGGGGCAGCTGTGAGCACATGATTTTTGCACTAGGCAAATAATTCCAAAATTAAAATAAATATATTTTTGAGTGCAATTACTTGCTTTGCTTGAAATTAGTTATATTTTTGTGTGTTTGAATAAGTAAAAATTAGAAAAAATCAAAAAAATAGTAGTAATTAGCTTGTTAGTTTAGTTAATTAGAAAAATTAGCAAAATAGCCTAAATAGGAGAAAATAAAGGAAAATAGCAGAAAAATTACCAAAAAATATTAGAAAATTAGAGTAATTAGTAGATTAGGATTTATAATTTTTCATAAAAGAAAAAGAAAAAAAAATAAAAGAAAATACATAAAAATCATTAATATCTGAAAAATACAAAAAATAGGAAGGTTTAATAAGATTGGGCCACTTTGGACTTAAATCAGACGGCCCAGTCCTTAAGACCAAACAGACCTGGTCCAAAGGCTGTAAGCGGAGTTTGATCTCAGCCGTTCGTCTCCTTAAATCAACGGCTGAGAAATAATGTTCGAGTTAGGAGAGAATTAATTAATGCTGAGATTTAATCTCAGCCGTTCATTCTATGTGATCCAACGATCAGGGACCTTGGCTTCGTAAGGTTCAAACGACGCCGTTTTTGTAACGTGCGTGTGAGCCGTTGATCTCCTTCATTTGGACGGCTCAGATTATCTCGGACACTTGGCCTATATAAGGCTTTGGTCCGAATAATTTTGCCATTTTTGCAAACCCTAATACGGCCGCCTCTCCTTTCTCTCTTCATCTCCTTCTTCAACCTTACAGAAGCCCTAGGCGGCCATGGCGGCCACCACCTTATACGGTGGTCGCCGGCCTTTCTAACCTCTCCCATCTTCTTCTCCTTCATCTTCATGCCATAACACACCCAAAAAACCTAGAAAACCCCCTGTTCTTCGAAGTCCCGGTCACCGGAATCTTCGCCGGTGACCACCAAAGTATGGAGAACCACCTAAAACTAATGCCGATCTCTTCCTCTCTTCATGATCTATCCACCCATACCAATGGCTCCCCTCGAAAGTCCCTTGAACTTCTCGAATATCCCAAAAAGGGTCGTCGGAACCCTAACTCCGGCGACCCCAAGTTCAAACCCCAATCAAGATCTCATCTTTTTACATTCCTAAACACTCTCTTGCAACTCAAATCTCAAAAGGCTTCGCCTTTAAGCCTTGAAAGAAGAAACAGAAAAGGAAAAGAAGAAAAAAGAATCTGGAAAAGAATAAGGAAAAGAAAATAAGAAGGAATGAAAAGGATGCCTGAGAGTATGAGAGAAGCGAGGAAAAGAAGAGATTTAGGAAGCTCGGGGGACCGGCCCCGCAAGCTAAGTCCCCGACCCTATGTGCTTTCTCTGTGTTTATTTACTTTCTTTGCTTCTTTGTATTTTGTTTGATTCATGTATTTGATTTCTTTGCCCTTCTGTTCATGTTCTCTTTCATCTTATGTTTCTGTGTGTTCTGTAAATCTATTGTTTCATCTGTTAGTTTAAGTTTTGTTTTAACTTGTTCATCCTCCGTATCTTGTTCCTGTTTGTCTGTTCATCCTCTCTTGTTCCTTATCTTTCGTCTTGTGTATTCTTGCATGTCTTTCTGTCCTTTCAGGATCTTGTTTAGTATTAGGGCTAATAATCATCTTTCTATTATCCAGTGTTTGACTGTTTATCACTAGAATTCTATGTATATTCTGCTTCTTCTGAGTTTAAAAATCTATATTGTCTTCTTCATCTTCTTGGTATTGGGGTTATTGATCTGTTAGTGTTCAACAAGCATGATTGCTTTTCTCTTCATGATGCCTGGCATGTTCTGATTGATTTGCATTTCACATGTTAGTTGTAAGGCTATTCTTGGCTCTCTTTTTGTGACTCTTCTCTTATCTCAAGTTTGAGCTTCGCATGCTAGTATAGGATCCTGTATACCCTCATCTGTCAACCTGTTCCTTTCTTTAAATTCTGGAATAGTTCTTTTGAACATGTTGGTCATAGGGCTTATGTTGGTGTTATGAGTTTCATTTCTGTCCTGTGCTTCTCATGTTAGTCTAGGACCCTTCTGCTCATCTTCTCATGCTGTGAGTCTTTGTCTTTTCTCTGTGACCACACTGATTTCCCAACTGGTTCATCTCCTATGTGTCCCTGTGTTCTTTTGGACCTGTTAGTGATAAGACTCTATCTGTTATATGCCTGGTTTGGTCACATGGCTTTTTGTTCTAAGATTGAGAAGTCCATCCTTTTGTGTCACTTTAACTGTTGAGTACCGATTCATGGCAAAAGCATGACATTTGATCTTTGTCTTATGTTTGAAATCAGGCTTAAGTTATTATGACCACCTCATGTCCTTAACTTGTTCTTTCAAAATCATGTTTAGTACTAGGGTTCTATTTCCTCTTCATCCTCATATGTGTGTTCTGTTTCTGCTGAATACACTGGTTCTTGATTGTTGGCTTGCAATATCATGACTATCTGTCTTCTCTGTTTCTTTTGGCATAATTAGTTCAATTGTTTTGTGGCTGGTAGTTTTATGTTGATGTCCCAGTGTCTCTTTGTCTACTATAGTATTGAGGTCCCTCACATTGTAGTTTTCAGTAGTTCTTATATCATCATGCATGTTTTGATTCTGGTATTATGTTTAATTGCTTGTCTTTCATTGTCACTTGGTTTTGTATTAGATTACCTTTTGTTAGCTAGCAATGTTTCAACTGCTTCTCTTTCTGTGCCTTCATATGTTTAGTCTTAGTAGAAGCTTGGTTATCTTTACTCATCTCTTATGTCAAGAACAACCTAAGTATGATTTGGGGTTTTCAGTGGCTCATTTAGCATAAAGAAGTTTTAACTAAGCTTGTTTGATGATTAATTGACACTGTGTCTGTGATATGTGAGTTTGTAAGTCTATTGATTGGGATTCAACAATATTCAAACCTTTTCTTTGAATTTTGATTAATTGATAAACAACTCTGATTTCATTGGCCATGTGTGCAAATATTTGTGAAACTGGCTATGTTTGTAATAGCTTTGTGTTAATGAGAGCACTGTTAATATCTATCATGCCTAGGGGATTTGGTTATAGCTGTTAGTGTTAGGTTCCTTGGAAGTGGTTAGTTCTTAAATAGGATAAAACACTAAAAATGATCAAGATAGGCTACAAGTTTAATAATTGGCCTAAGAATGGTCAACCTTGCAAAGGGTTGACCAATTCTGTGAGCCCTAACACACAGCTCACTGTTTAACAGTGGCTGGTTGTGCAAAGGGCTATGTTTGCAAATGCAGACTAGCCTAGGCTCTGTATTGAGCCCTGAACAGCAAAGTGGCCAAACCTGTAAAGGTTTTGGGCCCATGCTGTTCAGTATATGGCTTTAATAGCCCAAGCTAAGTCTCAACTTGAGACTGGCTAACTTTTAAATAGGTTAAACATAATAACAAAGCAGGCTATGCCTGCAATTAGCTTTAATTAAGAATAAATTGGTCTTAATTGACTGAAATTAGTTTAAAAGTGGCTAAAATTGAAATAGTTCTTAAGAATAAATCTGGCCAGCCCTTAAATACTAATGCCAGGGCTGGCCATTAGTTAAATAGGTGCAAAATTAGCTGAAATTAACCTAGGAGGGTCTAGTAAATCAACAGTGGCATTCAGGGCATAATTGGAAACCAAATAGGTAAAATAGTAACTAGTAAGAACTTAGGAGGGTAATAGGGACATTTATACTCCTGATTTCTGCAATTTTGCAGAGATTTAGGGGTATAATGGTCTCTTAAAAATGGGAAATCTGTAAAAATCTCAAACCCCTAAGGTTATACTAGTAAAATGCCATAAAAGAGAATCTTTAGAACCTTCCAGCACATGCTGGAAGGGTTTTAGTAACTGAAAATGGGACTAAAGTGTAGAATAGGTAATTTTAGGAGGGGGGAAGTGGGATTAATCCCATTACTTCCTCCCCAAGTATTCAGCCCTAAAAGGTTAGCTATAAATATCTCAAAAAGGGGCTGAAAAAGGGGGATTCCAGGATATAACAATCTGAAATTCATACTTGAGCTGATTGTTGAGAAGAAATACTAGGAAAACCGTAGCAATTTAGCAATTGTTTCTGGTATTTTCGAGTGAGAAGTCTGTTGGTTTTTTGCTGATTGCTGGGTTATTTGCTTGGGATTTCTCATTGCTGTTGCTGTGGTCTTCTATTTGGTTGATTTTCAAATCATCACTGTTGCATTACTCTGCTTGAGTCCACTGCTGATTTCTTACTCCTTCTCCCCTAGAACTCATCGAGTTTCTGTTTCATCCAGGTACATTTCTTTATGAATGATGCTGTATTGGCGCCTTTGATGAAATAAAATGAAGATCCAAGTTTAGATTCATTGTTGCTTTATAATTGTAGTTTAATACTGTAATTTGTTTGTAGATAGTAGCAAAGGAAAACAGAAACAAAAACAATGTAATAGTATAGTAGTAGTAGTATAGTAGTAGTATAATGTAGGTAGCTTGTCACTTAGTTTAATTAGGAAAACTTAAAATATAAGTAAATTAGTAATACCTGCAAAATGTTAATAATCTGCTAACGAACTTCATGAGGAAATCAGCATTGAAGTAGTAGTATTGGCGCAGATCACTTATCACTAGCTAAATAGGAATGCTATTAAAACTAGAACTAAGTTTCGGTAAAAAATCAGTTGTTCAATCATGTTTAAACCTTTTGAATCACTTAGTCATAGATACGTGTATAGTCATTGCTCATATATATGATTAATTGGTTTGCGGATTTAGGCTCACACCTGTTTAAGTCTGAACAAGTTGATAATTGGATGTTGTAGTAGGTTAATTAAGATGAACTGATGATGAGAAAGGCTTAACATGTAACGAATACAACGGTGTAGTTAAAAAAATGAATTTAATGGCTCTTTCAATCTTTCTGAATGTAGATGATAACTGAATAAACCACTTCGAGTAAGTCAAGGTCTTGTAATTAATTAAGGATTGATTTAGATTTTTGAACCACTGAGTAATTAAAACATTAGTATAGATTCTTATTTAAGAGCACACAGTGAGGATAATTAGTTGAGTTTTCATTGATTTAAGACTATTGTTTTACGGATTGGTTTCCTTTACATGTTTAATGATCAATAAAAATGATTTTGATTCCATCTTCAATTCTGAGCATTATTTCTGTTACATGAATTCTACATCATATTTCTGTCATCGCAATCCAGTTTGGGCCCAAAACAATACGTGGGCCTGAACCATGATACCATTCGATTGAGCCACCTAAATGAAGATCCGAAGATTGCTTAGGCACATCCGATCCAAAGATGAAGAACCAGGCCCAATTAAATAATCAAACTCGACGGGCCTGGGATTCTTATTGTTGAGACACGATTAAGGAAAAAACAAATATAGAAAACGTAGTTAAATATTAGTATCCTTTGATGAAAATTGGGACGAGCCTCGCCCGAATAACACCGGGGCCCCCATCTAGTAATGATATAACACAAATAGACCCGGGAAAGCTAATAGCTAATTCCATAGCTTCTCCCAAAAGATTTAAAAGCCGATAGATGTTACTTTAGGGCACGATTTTAATATATACCTTCCTATGAATGAGTGTGCACTTGGTGCGACTCAAATCCAAATCTCGGTAAAGCTGAAATGCACCGAAAGTCATAGGCGTACTGGTTGCGGTATGACTCGAGGCGTGTTTTCGCGATACCGCAAATTCCTAAAAATGATATTTAACGTAAAAGCACATTATGTTGTTAAAATCTATAATTGAGTCAAACAAAAGTCAAAAAACGACAGTGGAGCGACCGTGCTAAAACCACGGAATCCGGGAGTGCCTAACACCTTCTCCCGGGTTAACAGAGTTCCTTATCCGGACCTTTGCTTCGCAGACATTTCAAAGAGTCAAAATTCCTCGGATTCGGGATTAACCGGTGACTTGGGACACCATTGTCATTCCCAAGTGGCGACTCTGATTAATCTCTAAATATATTCCGAACCGATTGTCCTTAAATTGGAAAAACTCCTTCCCTTACGTTATTTTATCCGTCTCGGGTAATTGAGCGTTGGGGTATACCCTACAAGTGTATTTATACATCTTACGCATGTGTTTGGGGTAGTAAAAAGGGAAGTGTGACACACCTGTACAGTGGCATAACAGTTTTTTACTCTTTTATCTGTATATATAGATGTACAAGTTGATGAATAAAATACACAGAAAAGTTTTCTATAGTATTCTTCTAAGTATTTCTTCAATTTGAAATTTAATCAAAAAATAAAGTATTTTTAAAGATCAAATTAACATTTGAAAACAATATCCACGCTAAAATATGAAACTCCAGCAAAAATGTTGGAATTCAAAGCTTTGACAAATATAACTCCATTACGGTATCTTGGAGTTTGAAAAATGCCTAAAGTTCAAATGTCTAGTTCAAACTCCTGAACTTTCAAACTCCAAGCAAAATTTCTGGAAATTTTTCGTATTTTATTTAGAGACATTTTTGTTCAAATTTTATTTTTGCATCAAAAAGTGACTAAATATTTAATAAATTTAAAATAACAATATCAATCAGCAATCCTAAAAGTGGCCTATTACCCTTTTTTTTGCGTGAGTGGAAGATTAAAAGTTGGGAGTCCTACTCATTCACGATATAGCTTATCTTTTTATTTTGAAATAAAGACAAAAAAGTACAATCTAAGTTTCTTTCGAGATAGATTGTATTTCTTTTAGACATTTATTGTAGTAATCTTAGTCCGTCCGTTAATATTATGACACCACATTCCGGGTAGAGGAGTTCAGTGGTATTGTAGTATTGGTTTGATTATTTTTAGTTGTTGAAGTCTTTCGCTTATTTCTGTTATCGTTAATTTAAAAATATTAATTACCTGTTAACTCAAGTAGTTGAAAAGGATAAAAATGAAAGAGTCATAATTTCTAAATTTTGTGGCTTGCCTAGCTTCTACGAGTAGGCTTCATCACGACTCTCGATGGTGGAAAATCTTGGGTCATGACAAATACATTCCAATCTATTTATTTTTCCGGCTATTTATTTTCTCCCCCTAATGTTGGAAAAATTAATTCATCAAAATAACAATCAGCAAATCTGACAGTAAACAAATCTTCTGTCATAAGCTCTAGATATTTAAAAATAGAATGAGATTCATAACTAACATATAATCTCAACCTTCTTTGGGGGCCCATCTTTTTATGTTCTGATTGAGCAATTAGAACAAATACCGCACATCCGAAAAATCTTAGATTGGAAATATTTAACTCCTGACCAAAAATCAATTGTAATGGGAAGACTTTGTGAAAATTAATTGTGGCCTTATGCGCACAAGTGCTGCTGCATGCAAAATAGCATGTCCCCACACTGAAAGGAAAAGTTTGTCCTTATTAGCAATGGTATAGCTATTAATTAGAGGAATTTAATCAATGATTCTGCTAGACCATTTTGAGTATGAACATGAGAAATCAGATGCTCAACTTTTATTCCAGTGGTCATACAATAATCAGTAAAGGCAAGAGATGTAAATTCATAAGTATTATCAAGACGAATTGTCTTAATTGCATAATCTGGAAATTGTGTTATTGACCTTATTATTTGGGCCAACAATTTTACAAATGCCATATTATGAGTTGATAATAAGCACAGTTGTGACCATCTTGTAGATGCCTCTATCAAAACCATAAAATACTTGAACGGTCAAATGGATGGTGTATAGGCACACATATATCACCCTGTATACGTTCCAGAAATGCAAGGATTCAATCCCAACTTTAGGTGTTGATGGTTTAATAACCAATTCTCATTGAGAATAACCAGCACAAGAGAATTCCTTAAATTGAAGAATTTTCTTGTTCTTCAATGTGTGCCCATTTTAATTTTCTATTATTATGGGCATCATGTTAGAGTCGGGATTGGCTAATCGGTCATGCCAAATGATAAAATTCTTGAAAGTAGCAAACTTTTTGTTTACTATGGCATATGATTCAACCATACCAATGCCAATGTGGTAAAATCCAGAAGAAAATGTGGGTAATTTTTCGTGCACATATTTTTTTCCCGCTTTTGTTGTAGTAATATAAAGGTATTCAACATTTCCTTCATTAGGGGTCTCAACATGATAGCCATTTTGGCGAATAGCTTTACAACTCAACAAGTTTCTTTGAGACTTACTACAATACAATATATTATTAATAGGTAGTATCGTTCCTCCAGGTAGTAATAAAACTGATCTTCCAAAGCCCTCAATTAACTTTGTACTACCAAAGATTTTATTAACATATGCCTTTTTCATAATCAAATAAGAGAAAAATTTATTTTCTCTTAATATTGTGTGAATTGTAGCACTATGCAATAGACATAAATCTCCATTAATTATCTTGGATCCAAGTGAAAACTGAAAATTTTTATTTTCTTTATAGAAAAATAAAAATAAAAGTACACCATGAGAAATATGAAAAAACTAACAACATAAGACAACTTAAATATTACTTGAAAACAAAAATAACTTTAGACTGAGACCAAATATACTGAAAATAAAAATAATATATAATTGCATTCCCTAGTAAAATGATCAAACTTTAGTATGATTTCCAAAGAAGTCTTCAACTTCCAAATGAGTAAGGCCTTCAAAATTATCATTATTCAAAGCAAGATTTGCCTCGACATTATCATCATTTTTGTTTGAAGGTTCCGCCTCAAAATTATTTTTAAAACTCAAGTGAGACTCCACTGAGGCACTAACAGAAGATACTCCAATATTATTTGTATTTCTTTTGATGGAGTTTTGATAAAGCCTAGCAAAATGCTAAAGTGCACGACATTCGATTTTCCAATGACTTTTCATGCCACAACGATGGCAGTTTTCGCTTTTGTCTCTTGAAGGATTATTTTGAGAACCCTTACTGTTTTCTCGTTTGCCATGACCACCACGATGACGATTATTATATCATTTTTTACAATTGCCATTGTCACACCTCCCTTTTCCACACATGCACAAATGTAATGTGCCACTGTTTAATACTACATCCCGAAAAGGGATATAATAATAATCAGTGAAGGAGTTTTTCCACTTGAAGGACAGTCGGTTCGGGATTTTATTAGAGGTTAATCAGAGTCGCCACTTGGAAAAATAATGGTGTCCCAAGTCACCGGTTTAATCCCGAACCGAGGAAATTTATGACTCTGTAATACAGTCTGCGAAACTAGAAACCTGGATAAGGAATTCTGTTAACCCGGGAGAAGGTGTTAGGCACTCCCGAATTCCGTGGTTCTAGCACGGTCGCTCAACTGTAATTTTTGTTTTTATCTGAATTCTTTATATATTTTAACTATGTGCTTTTAATGTCCGCTTTTCAATTTTAGAAGAATTGCGACGTCACGAAAATACATTTCGAGTCACACCGCAACCAAGTACGCCTGTGACTTTAATGTATTTCAGTTTCGTCGAGAGATAGATTTGGGTCACATAAATGCGCACCCGTATTTAGGAAAGTAACTTTATTAACAAATCGTGCCTAAAGAGTCTATCATCTTTATTAACTTTTGGAAAGACCGTGAAATTTGCTAAATGGTCTTCCCGAGTCTAAATTTTATTACAACTAATTGAGGGCCCCGCAATTATGTAGTTTTGTTTGGCGAGTCTCGTCTTATTTATTAACAATATAATCCTAAAATGACTACATTCCCTATATTTTCTTTATTAAATTCATTTATAAAAAATGCAAAATAAGAAAAGATTCTAATTTATTCACATGATTTAAACTCATTGTAATCGGGTTTCGACCACAATTTGCTAATTCTAAAATAAATATGGCTATGCAGTCTTTTGACAATTATGGGCCCAGGCCCAACACGAGTAGTACAAAACATGGACCTGGGCCAATCTTTATTTTAGTTGGGCCAAACTAGCTTATTTTATACATACTCATACTTTGCAAACTAAAAATGGTGTTATTTTTGTTAACAAATATTCTGCCAATTTAAAGTGGTATTCTGCTTAAGGTGAAAGAACTTGAAAGTCTGATTTTATTTATCCTAAGTCATTTACATGTTGAAATTAACCAATTATATCTAATTAAACAATATTCCTATAAGATTCAAAATAACCTTTTGTTTAGTGGTAACTATCGGATTATCCAAGAATAGTCTAAATGGCTTAAATTGTTTATGACATTTTCAAAAAAAACTATAATAACATAAAGTAGCCTATCGCGCCATTAATACCTTTTAACTATCATACATGTGAAGTTTGCACACTACACTACTATAAAGTGTTCAGTCATACATAAACAAACATCTACATGATTCTAAAGGAATAAATATTCTAATGTATATACAAAATAAGTAAAGAACTATAACAAGTTTAAAATTTCAGATCTTTATTTTTCTTTGCATTCATGCTTCAATTTTCAGCTTACAAGAACCAATGTATTAGTTGTGTACCTGGTATTTGGAAAGCAAAGAAGAAGATAGTCAGCAGTAGCAAAGCAACGACACAGCAACAACAGTAACAACCAGCAGTAGATTTAACACCTCAATCAAGCATATCCCAGCAATATGGAGAAAAACTAGTAAAAATAGAGAAGAAAAATATATTTCAAAATTTCTCTTTGCTTTCTCTCTCTAGCTTTGAACTCTCTTCAATTCTCAAAAGAAATTCTCCAAAAATTAAATTGTGTCCGTGTATATTTTGGTATCCAGAGCGTATATTGAGTGTATACTGCTCTCTTTTTTTCCTTATTTTTCTCCTCTTCCTATTGTTTCCTCTCTTTATTCCCCACCTTTTTTCATAAATCCTCTCTTCTATTTATAGGCAAGAATTTCGAAAATTTTCAGATTTTTTTATTAAAAAGAAAATATTTTTTTAATTTAAAGAAAACCCACTAATCCATGTTTTCCTCTCCTTGTTTTCTTCCTTGATTTCCTTGCCCCCACTACTTTATGTCATGTAATTATGATTAGTTTTTGCTAAAAAAATCTGAAATTTTCTTCTTGGGCCAAGGGGTTTTGGGTTGGGTAAGGGTGCTTAGGATTGAGCTTGTAACTTAATTTGTAAGATGGCCCAATCCAATTTTTTCTATTTTGTTCTTCTCCATTATTCAACTTCCTAATTAATAAAGTCCAAAATACTAAGATTAATTTATAAAAATTAAAATTATCTTGAAATACAAATTAACTCATAATAATAATTATCACACAAAATTAAATATTAATAAAAATAAAATTGCACGATTTGGACATTAAATGCTTAAAAAATGCAAAATACATATTTTTTATGACTTTTCATTTCTGTAAAATAAACTTAATTGTAAACTTGAATTTTACATACATATGCAACATATTTTTTGTATATTTTATTTATTTAAACAAGCAAATATGCACAGATAAAAATGCAAATAATACAAGAAAAACAATACAAAATTCACAACAATTGCAAGAAAACTAAAATTATTTTATTTTGAATCTTTGGGAGTAATTCTCATATAGGGCAAAAATCACGTGCTCATAGCTGCCCCTCTTTGCGCGTAAACACGAAGAGTTTCTGTGCAAAGACAAGTGAGCGGATACGAGCGATTTTTGCCCGTTTGAGCACTCCGTGAGAAGCATTTTTTTTCAAAATTTTTGGCCGAACCTTTGCTTTAAAAGGTTTCCTACATATCCCTCGCTAAAAGGGAATCAGGTCAATGTAGTTCGGAAAGTTTTGGTAGCTGGGACTTCCAATGAAACTGCGATTTTTGTTGTTGCCGTTGTTGCTGTTGCGGTTACTGCTTGCTGACCTCCTTATTACACCGGGGGGGGGGAATGTAAAATGAAGAAGTTATTCTAATCTATGATTCTACAATTACAATTGTTCCTATCCTAGCTTTTGTTTGCTTCTCATTGTCTCTTTTTTCTTTGATTTCTTTTTTTTTGATGCTCACTCTCCTTTTTTGTTGATTTTATTTTCTTGCTTCCCCCTATTTTTTTTATTTTCAATGATACTTCTTGTCCTCGAGCTGAAGCCTGCTCAAAACAAAACAAAAACAACAAACTTTTTTTCTGCCCCAATGTGGGCTTTTAGCTAACACAAACCAAAAATTGCGGGAAGTAAATATGCATAAATGTATTCCCTCGTTAGATAGGTGGGCGCTAACATAAATTAAATGTGCAATGCAGAAAAGTATTCCCTTGTCGGATAGGTGGGCGCCTAACGTAAATTAAACGTGCAATGCAAAAAGTATTCCCTTTGTTGAAGGTGGGCGCCTAACGTAAATTAAACGTGCAATGCGAAAAGTATTCCCTTTGTTAGAAGGCGGGCGCCTAACGTAAATTAAGCGTGCAATGCAGAAAAGTATTCCTTTGTTAGAGCGGGCGCCTAACGTAAATTAAACGTGCAATGCGAAAAGTATTCCCTTTGTTAGAAGGTGGGCGCCTAACGGAAATTAAATGTGCAATGCGAAAAGTATTCCCTTTGTTAGAAGGTGGGCGCCTAACGAAATTAAACGTGCAATGTAGTAAAGTATTTCCTTTGTTAGAAGGTGGCGCCTAACGTAAATTAAACGTGCAATGCAGTAAAAGTATTCCCTTTGTTAGAAGGTGGCGCCTAACGTAAATTAAACGTGCAATGCAGAAAAGTATTCCTTTGTTAGAAGGTGGGCGCTTAACAGAAATTAAACGTGCAATGCAAAAAGTATTCCCTTGTGAAGGTGGGCGCCTAACGTAAATTAAACGCGCAATGCAAAAAAGTATTCCCTTTGTTAGAAGGTGGGCGCCTAACGTAAATTAAACGTGCAATACGTAAAAGTATTCCCTTTGTTAGAAGGTAGGCGCCTAACGTAAATTAAATGTGCAATGCAGAAAGTATTCCGTTTGTTGAAGGTGGGCACCTAACGAAATTAAATGTGCAATGCAGAAAAGTATTCCCTTTGTTAGGTGGGCGCCTAACAAAAATTAAACGTGCAATGCAAAAAAGTATTCCCTTTGTTAGAAGGTGGGCGCCTAACAGAAATTAAACGTGCAATGCAGAAAAGTATTCCCTTGTTAGAAGGTGGGCGCCTAACGGAAATTAAACGTGCAATGCAGAAAAGTATTCCCTTTGTTAGAAGGTGGGCGCCTAACAGAAATTAAACGTGCAATGCATAAAAGTATTCCCTTGTTAGAAGGTGGGCGCCTAACATAAATTAAACGTGCAATGCGGAAAAGTGTTCCCTTGTTAGAAGGTGGGCGCCTAACAGAAATTAAATGTGCAACGCAGAAAAGTATTCCCTTTGTTAGAAGGTGGGCGTCTAACAGAAATTAAACGTGCAATGCAGAAAAGTATTCCCTTTGTTAGAAGGTGGGCGCCTAACAGAAATTAAATGTGCAATGCAGAAAAGTATTCCCTTTGTTAGAAGGTGGGTGCCTAACAAAAATTAAACGTGTAATGCAAAAAATTATTCTCTTTGTTAGAAGGTGGGCGCCTAACAGAAATTAAACGTGCAATGCAGAAAAGTATTCCCTTTGTTAGAAGGTGGGCGCCTAACAGAAATTAAACGTGCAATGCAGAAAAATATTCCCTTTGTTAGAAGGTGGGCGCCTAACGGAAATTAAACGTGCAATGCAGAAAAGTATTCCCTTTGTTAGAAGGTGGGCGCCTAACAGAAATTAAACGTGCAATGCAGAAAAGTATTCCCTTAGCCTGATGACCGGGGAATGGATTATAAAGATGCTACCTTCCTCTTTTTGGTATTTATTTATTTATTTATTTATTTTTTTGACCAATTGTCTCTTACCAGTGAATTTCTCCACTTATTGTCAAACTTTCTCTTTTTGGTGTTTTTTATTTTTCACATTGGTCACATTCACTTTAAAGTGAATAGTGACAATATGTTCCTGCATGAATCATGAAACAAAATTTATTAGATATAAACTGCTGGCAACTGGCATCTGTCGTCCCTGCCTCTTATTGCTTTCCTCTTTTTTGCTTTTTCTCCTGCTGTGTGGCTTTTCAGCTGCCTATCTCTTGCGAACTCTTTTTGTATTTTCTTACTTTTCCCTTTTTTGTTTTGTTTTTTTTTCTTTTGGCCATGTTTGCCAAACTTCTTTATTTCCTCCCCAACTCTTCTTTCTTTCTGATCCAGTGTTGTTTCAACTTTCGTCATCAGGAGCTGGTAGTTAGCTCTCAAAAGGTAAACAATGAAATGCAGAAAAATGAAAGAGAGTAAGGGTGTTTTGGGAGAGATTATAGAACTTATCTGGGCGTTTTGCTGGCTGATTCCGCTGACCATGCCATGTATTTAAACTCTAACCTAGTTTGTTCCAATCATTATTCTGGCTCCGAATTGTCTTCAACCCCAAACCGATACTATTTTTTGTTGCCTTTTCTCTTTTTCTGGTAGTCCTTACGATCGCCCTACGGTGCCTCAAAAGGTTTTCACCAATAGGACTCTCTCATTTATTCCCTCAAATCCTCACCATCGCCTTGCAATGCCGTTTAAGGTTTTCACTAACAAGACTCTCTCATTTTATTTCTCTCAAACTCACCATCGCCTCATAGTGCCGGTTAAGGTTTTCACCGGTGAGACTCTCTCATTTTTTTTTTCATTTTTCCTTTTGTCTTTTGTTTTCTATACCACGGGTATTGTCCAACGTCTTGCTCTTCCTTCATTGCATTTCGTTATCATTGTGGAATTGATCAGAAGGTCTTTCTTTGGACCGTAACGTGGCTTTTGAATGAGTTAAAGAAAGAAAGGTATGAAGGCTCAAAAATTTATGATGTTAAAAAATATTTACAACTTTCGGAATTATTTAACATAACTTCTGCCCCAGTTTCAATATGTGGGAAATTTTTGGATTTTTTTTTTATTGTGACTGAACCGTAGTGAGGCTGCCTACGTACCCTTTCGGGATCAAGTCAAAACGTAGTTCGGAAGCGTCATTAGTTAATGAATTTCTTTTGACTTTTTCCCGATTTCTTTGTCTTTTTTTTTTCATTCATTCATCACTTTCCAATTTGTCAATTTTAATCTTCATTTTCCTTATTGCGCTATAAGCGATTCCGAGAGAGGGGTATGAAAGAATATATTCATTAAGGCTCAAAGGGGGTGTCAATGGATAAAGTGTTTGGATAGAGAATAAAACGCCTTCGTCATTTCAATTCCAAAATCACAACAAAATACAAAACATACAATTGAAAAGGAGTCATACATAGTATCTTTTGACCGCATCTGAATTGATAGCAGTCTCTACGCACCTTTCTTCAACATCTGTTAAATATAATGCCCCATTGGACAACACCCGCGATACCACAAATGGTCCCTGCCAATTTGGCGCAAATTTGCCCTTTGCCTCGGCCCAATGTGGTAAGATACGCCTCAATACGAGTTGTTCGACTTCAAACTTCCGAGGTCGCACTTTCTTATTGTATGCTCTGGCCATTCTCCGTTGATACAACTGTCCATGGAAAATTGCGGCCAATCTCTTTTCATTAATCAAACTCAGTTGTTCCAGCTGGGCTTTTACAAATTCTTCGTCATCTATTCCAGCTTCCGCTATGATCCGTAATGACGGTATTTCTATTTCTGCGGGTATGACAGCCTCCGTTCCATACACCAGTGTATAAGGTGTGGTTCCAATAGAAGTACGCACCGTCGTGCGGTAACCCATGAGAGCAAATGGTAACTTTTCATGCCATTGCCTGGATCCCTCCACCATTTTCCTGAGGATCTTCTTGATATTCTTATTTGCAGCTTCTACCGCCCTATTCGCCTTTGGCCTATAAGGTGTGGAATTGCGATGTGTGATCTTAAATCTCTCGCAAACTTCCGCCATGAGATGACTATTTAGATTGGCTCCATTATCTGTGATAATCACCTTAGGAATTCCAAACCGGCATATAATATTCTCATGCACAAAGTCCACCACCGCTTTCTTTGTCACTGCCTTGAATGTCTTCGCCTCAACCCACTTGGTGAAATAATCGATTGCAACCAAAATGAATCTATGCCCATTGGAAGCTGCTGGATCTATCGGACCGATAACATCCATGCCCCAAGCGACAAAGGGCCAAGGTGCAGACATTGTATGCAATTGATAAGGCGGGGAGTGGATCAGATCTCCATGTACCTGGCACTGGTGGCATTTCTTCACATATCTGATACAGTCACGCTCCATAGTGAGCCAATAATATCCAGCTCTCAAAATCTTCTTTGCTAGGACATATCCGCTCATGTGGGGTCCACAGGCTCCAGCATGTACTTCATTCATAATCTCATCAGCTTGTTGTGCATCCACACACCTCAATAACACCTGATAGTTCTTTTCTGATCTCCAGTGGCCTGCTCAGGGTATTTGCCAGCTTTCAGGTATTCCCTGATGTCATGATACCACGGTTCTCCATCCAATTCTTCTTCCACAGCAAAGCAGTAAGCATTTTGATCACGGACTTGCATCTGGAGTGGATCTATATAGGTCTTATCCGGATGATGCAGCATGGAGGACAGTGTGGCCAAAGCATCTACAACCTCATTGTGCATTCTTGGTATATGCTTGAATTCTATGAACTGGAATCTTTGGGACAACTCGTGCAAACAATACCGGTAAGGTATCAATTTCAAATCTCGTGTCTCCCATTCTCCTTGGATTTGGTGTACCAAAAGATCCGAGTCACCCATGACCAAAATCTCTTGAATACTCATGTCTATTGCCATCCTTAATCCCAAGATAAACGCCTCATATTCGGCCATGTTGTTGGTACAGAAAAATCGAAGCTGAGCTGTGATGGGATAGTGTTGACCGTACCTGAAATGAGTACTGCTCCGATACCAACGCCCTTGTTGTTGACGGCTCCGTCGAAGTACATCTTCCATCCTGGCTTCTCATCTTGTTCTATGTCCTCGACATTCATTGCCTCCTCATCCGTAAAATACGTCTTCAATGGCTCATATTCATCATCCACTGGATTCTCTGCTAAGTGGTCCACAATTGCTTGCGCCTTCATCGCCGTACGAGTTACATAGATAATGTCAAATTCTGTGAGCAGAATCTGCCATTTAGCAAGTCTTCCCGTAGGCATAGGCTTCTGAAATATGTACTTCAGTGGATCCAGTCGTGATATCAAGTATGTGGTATATGCTGACAAATAATGCTTTAACTTTCTGAGCCACCCAGATCAATGCACAACAAGTTCTTTCTAGTTGAGTATATTTCACCTCGTAAGATGTGAACTTCTTACCGAGGTAATATATAGCTTGCTCTTTCTTTCCCGTCTCGTCGTGTTGCCCTAGCACACAACCAAAGGAGTTGTCAAGCACTGTCAAGTACAAAATCAGAGGTCGCCCAGGCTCTGGAGGAACTAACACTGGTGGATTGGTCAAATATTCCTTAATATTGTCAAAGGCTTCCCGACACTCGTCGGTCCATTTCACTGCTGCATCTTTCTTCAACAACTTGAAGATCGGCTCGCATGTTGATGTCAACTGAGCGATGAACTGGCTAATGTAATTCAACCTCCCCAATAAGCTCATTACCTCCTTCTTGTTCTTCGGCGGAGGTAGACTTTGGATGGCCTTGATCTTTGATGGATCTAGTTCAATACCTCGCCGACTCACTATAAACCCCAACAACTTCCCTGAAGGTACTCCGAAGGCGCATTTCGCAGGATTGAGCTTTAGATTGTACCTCCGTAGTCTTTGGAAAAACTTTCTCAAATCCCTCACATGATCAGGTTGCTTTTTGGACTTTATGATAACATCGTCCACATACACTTCGATTTCCTGGTGCATCATATCATGGAACATCGTGGTCATTGCCCTCATATAAGTTGCCCCGGCATTCTTCAATCCAAACGGCATTACTTTGTAATAATACGTTCCCCAAGGTGTAATGAAAGCAGTTTTCTCCGCGTCTTCTTCGTCCATCAAGATCTGGTGATAACCTGCATAACAATCTACAAATGAACCGATCTCATGCTTGGCACAATTGTCGATCAATATGTGGATGTTTGGCAATGGGAAGTCATCCTTTGGACTGGCTTTGTTGAGGTCTCTATAGTCCACACATACTCTGGTTTTTCCATATTTCTTTGGGACCGGTACGACGTTCGCCAACCAGGTGGGGTATTTGGTGACTCGTATGACCTTCGCCTCAAATTGCTTATTCACCTCTTCTTTTATCTTTACACTAATGTCCGTTTTGAATTTCCGAAACTTTTGCTTTACTAGCCGGCATTCAGAGTAGATTGGCAATTTGTGTACCACTAAATCAGTGCTAAGTCCCGGCATGTCATCATAGGACCAGGCAAAAATGTCCTTAAACTCATGCAACAACCTTATCAATTCTTCCCTGAGGGGTGTCTCTAAATGAACACTAATTTTTGTTTCCCTGACATTATCTTCGCTCCCCAAATTGATAGATTCTGTATCACTTAAATTCGGTTTGGGTTTTTCCTCATATTGTTTCATGTCCTTACTTATTTCCTCCAGGGCTTCCTCATCCTCACAATCTATCTCACTATCCTCCTCAAATTCTTGTATGGTAATACGACTGTCAGAACTAGGTCGAGAATCCTTCATGCATGACATGGCATCAGAATCAGCACATACAGAACTGTACAAAAGAAAAAAAAAGAAAAATAAGGCAAAAATGAAGAAAAGGAAAACTGCATTTCATTGATAAAAGATGAACAAAGTTGGGGATACATTTTGATTTTTCTTTTCATGAGGGGGTGGGAGAACTACAAAATGTAACAATTATTTTTCTGGGAAAGCGATGATAAAATTTTCAGAGCTAACTACTAGGACTCCTTCCCGATAGGGAAAGGAGTGGCTTCCCAATTGTTCAGCATGACGCCAGATCCCACAAACTGCACATCCATTTTGCTAGTGCCTTCCCCCACCTCAACCATGTTCACATCCCTAAATATCTTCTCAAACCTCAGAAGCTCTTCATCGGGTCGGGTCTCGATGTACCTTGACACAGCAGATGTCCAATTTTTAGTACTAGGCTTGGTGAAGGTATCAGATAGTTTAGGTATAGGCTTAGGCAAGGTCCAGTTCTTTTTGTTCTTGGAGGCTCTCTGGATGTCGGCATATGTGGGTTTGAACCCTAAGCCGAAAGTACCTTTGTTCTCTTGCAGTTGAACCGGTTGGGTGACCCCTTGCAATGCTTTGCCCAATCCCTTTCCTGGCGCAAACCCATTTTTAAGCATCTCCCGGGCCACCATTACAGCAGTAGGCGCTACCGTAGGGATCGACAGTTTCTCTCCTTCAGCAATTTTGCTCACTACTATGGTGTCTGTCACCTGGTAGACCCAAGGACCCCTATCTCCATCGGCATCATCAAATGGCATCACAACGCTGCAGGTATTTTCTTCCCCATGCACCACAATTTCCTGTTGCTCCCATTCGAATTTGACCATCTGGTGTAAAGACGACAGCACTGCCTTGGCCGCGTGGATCCAGGGTCGGTCCAACAATAAATTATAGGACACAACAATGTCCAGCACCTGGAATTCCATAGTAAAATCCATAGGACCAATGGTCACTTCCAAGACAATGTCTCCCAACGTGTTCTTACCTCCACCATTAAATCCTCTCACATTTATACTGTTCCTCCGAATTCTATCCGGACTGATATTCAGCTTTGCCAAAGTTGACAACGGGCAAATATTAGCGTTTGAACCATTATCTATCAACACTCTGGTCACCACCGACTCCTCATTTTTTACCGTAAGATAAAGCGCCATATTATGCTCGGTTCCCTCAACAGGTAATTCCTTATCTGAGAACGTAATCTTATTAGACTCGAAGATCTTACTGGTAATCTTTTCAAGGTGACAGACTGAGATCTTCTCTGGAACATGAGCCTCGTTCAGTATCTTCATTAGAGCTTTCCTATGTTCTTCCGAGTGTATTAACAACGAAAGCAAAGAGATCTGTGCGGGGGTTTTCCTCAGCTGCTCAACTACAGAGTAATCCTGTGACTTTATCTTTTTGATTAATTCCTCTGCCTCTTCTTCTAACACTGGCTTCTTTAACTGATTCTCTTCACTGTTTTCATTCTTCTTAACTCTTCTGGGGCAAAACACCTCCCAGACCGAGTCAGACCGTGAGTTTCATTGATTTCCCCAGATATCTCTTTCCCTTTGTAGATTACTGCTACCTTGTTGTAATTCCAAGGTACAGTCTTCGTGCTTACTACCGGCATCTGCACCACCGGTCTTATGATCACTAGTTCCACACTTGCGCCTTTCACTGTTAATATCGGCTTCACGCCTGGCACTACAACCTTCAAGTTCTCCACCACTACTTGCCTTTTTACTGGTCCCTCAACAATCACTTTTCTTTTCTCGGCTTCCTTTTCCATTATGCTACTGGCCTTAATCATCATAACAGACTGAGACGGCTTCCGACTGCTCTCATCCTGCGCCAATTCTATCATATGCATTTCATGGTGAGCTGGCAGTGGGTTCTGCGTGATGTTTGGAGCTTCCGGAGCTTGCACTTCAATTCTCCGACTATCAACAAGATCCTGGATAGCATTCTTCAGATGCCAACACTTTTCAGTATCGTGTCCTGGTGCTTCTGAACAATATTCACGCCTGACAGATTGATCAATGTGTTTCGGAGGCGAGTTTGGAAGTTTAGACTCAATCGGGCTCAACATCTCCAATTTTTTTAATCTGTGATAGAGGTTGGTATATGACTCCCCCAACGGGGTGAATGTTTTCTTTGCCTTATTTCTCCATCCTGGGTCAGGCTTGGGTCTGTTGCAGGATCTAGAAGCAGGGTATGTGTTTTGTGTGTGGTAGACATTATGTGGGGCTTGGGCTCTCCACATATGTGGCGGTAGTGGTGAGTAGGTTTGGGCTTGTAGGTGGTGGTAGTGCGGGGCAGTTGGTGGGTAATATGGTGGCGGTGGGTTATGTGTGGTTGGTGTATTGTATGGGGTGGATGGGTTTGGTGGGTATGGATGGTATGGTCTTGGTGGATGATGATGTTGATTTCGGTTCCAAGGCCTGCTTTCCACAACTGCTATCTCTTCTTTTTTCTTCTTTCCAATTGCTCTTCCATTCCCAGTCCGTATTGCTTGATTCGTGGCCTTAATTGCCGAAAAACTCATGATCTTGTCCGTTTTCAAACCTTCCCCAACAAAACTCCCCATCTTCACAACCTCATTGAAACTTTTTCCAATTCTGACACTAAATGACCATAATAAGTAGGCTCCAAAGCCTGTAGGAAACAATCTACCATTTCTCCTTCCTTCATCGGCGGATCTACTCTTGCCGCTTGTTCTCTCCACCTGAAACCAAACTCTCCAGTGTACGTGGCACCTCCACTTGCTGCCCTGCACAAATCATGTAGTGAACCAATGTTCCACATACAAGATCCCCATTACTACCCACCCGAACCAACTTTCCGATAGCACGAATCTCACACTCCGCCGATGGAGACGAGCGAAGAGAAAACTGCTAAGAATGCAGGGCAAGAAGAGATGGCTAGGAAGGTGAAAAGTTTGGAAAACGCCTTTCGCAATATGCAAGGATTGGGAGGGCAAGTAAGCGTGGCATACAAGGATTTGTGTCTGTTTCCTGAAGTGCAACTTCCCGTTGGATTTAAGTTGCCGAAGTTTGATATGTATAGTGGACATGGAGACCCGGTAGCCCACCTCAGGGGATATTGCAGTAAAATGAGAGGTGCGGGAGGCAGGGATGAGCTGTTGATGGCATATTTTAGCCAGAGTCTAAGCGGTTCTGCTTTGGAGTGGTATACTCGTCAGGATCACACCAGGTGGTTTGTCTGGGATGATCTCGCGCAAGCCTTTGCAAACCATTTTTAATATAATCTATAAATCATACCAGATAGGCTATCGCTCACAAAAAAGGGTCGCTTAGCTCTACAGGCTACCCTAATACTCTACAGATCGGCACAAGGCCCCAAACATGGCTAGTAGCCCAAGTACACAGTTATACTCTCATTCACAGTCATAATACATAATACGCTATCAGTCGGGAAGGACCAAGTCCAATTCCCCAATCACAATGTCACAATGCCCGTCACATGCCGCGTGTCTCCTCTCAACAAAGCACTGTATAGTGCAAGTACGGGGTTTCAAACCCTCACTACATTATTTACTACCACCACTCACCTCGAACCGGTAGAAGCCTCAGTCCGCCTTGCGCTTGCCTCGCAAATCCATCTCCCCGGATGCCAAATCTACGCAAAATCATAGAGAGTACATCAATATATGCTAATAACACACAACCAATTCGAAATAACCCAATTTGCATCAAACCCCACAAAGTTGTCAAAATTTTAATTATTTTCTTGGTATTTTCTTTTGTATTTCATTTTTCTCTTTTTGTATTTATTTTCAATTGTTATACTTCTTTTATTTTCCTTGATTTTTCTGGTATTTATGATATTTTTGCCATTTTTTTTGTTTTTCCAGTATTTTGTATTTGTTTTTGTTGATTTTTCTAATTTTTCATATTTTTGTTCTATTTTCTAATTGATTCCTTTGTAATTTTAATTTCAAAATTTATTTTAAAACAAACACACAAGTATTTCAATTAAAACACACAATTGCACACCAAAAACTATTTTTGTATTTATTTGTATATTTATATTGGAATTTATTTGCTTAGGGCAAAAATCACGTGCTCACAACCGCAACGGATTATATGAATATTGCGATTGGGCTGAAGGAGCCCCTCTAGAGTCAGTACACACCCCCAGTGAGCGTCGTCGACGTTAAACGGATCAGGCTATGTGCCGTAGCGGTCATGTGCATTGCATTGCATTCTTGTTTGTAAATTACCTGTGTTGTTTATGATTTGCTGTTATTATTAGTTCGTGGTAGGTATCAGACTCTAGTTTTAGCTTTGCTCTGTGGTATTCTGTGGATTTCCTGCTTTCAGCGATTTTATATACTTTTTACTCATTGGGGTGGATGAGCTGGTACTTGTTTTGCTGGAGGTGGTGGTACTTGGGAAGTGGAAGCATAATAGTGGTGATAATCAGGGTATGTGGAGGATGAATTCATCGTGGGTGGTTCAGGATTGGGGTTAGCTGGAGGGATGTATGTGGGATTGGCAGGGTAAGTTGGCAAGGGTTGACCCCTTGACCAAGCCTGATACATTTCGGACATATGCTGTTTTAATTTGTACATTTCCTCCTTCATCCCCGCTACGTCCACAATTTCTTCCTCTTGGGCGGGATCCATGACAGTTGCCTCAATCTCTTGCGACACAGCTTTCGTCATTTTCTTATATCTCATGTTGTAAGGGTGAGTAGCCAGAATGCCAGTTGCCACTAAAATCTGGAACTCACAAACATCAACACCCATTAGTTGTTAGCGCATGAGGAGATAAGATGCAACGACTTTAAAAATAAACACATTTTCCCCCAGTCGTCATGCATCATCCCGACCTTATTTGAACCAATCATCTCTTTTATTTATTTATTTTTATTTCACTTTTCTCTCTCTTTCTCTTTTTTTTTTCATTTTCATTTCATAATTGCGTTCCTATTTATTTGCCTATCGTAATTAAAAGAAATAACATAAGGCAAAAGGATTGACAACAACACTTGATTTTCATTGATAGTTCAAAAACATTGGTTTACAAGATGACGTTGTAATGCTAATTCCAAGAAAAATAAAATGCACGCCCTATGAATACATTAACCACGAGACATCGTTCGGTCTTGCCACGGGCCTATATGCTAATCCCCTTTGGAGCCTATCCAGGTCAGACATGACTTGTTGCACGAAGAACTTCATCGCTGATACAAAGGTTCCTCGGGACATATCTTCACACAGCTGACTTTTCCGGGTGATGTATTGAGCAATACGAACAATCTTCTCTCGAATAACCCTTTTTTCTTGAAGCAATCGACTTATCTGTTCAGTGCGAGCATCCAAGGTATGTTGGTTATCTTTCTGTATTTGCTGCAGCTCCAACTCTAGTCGAGCTATAGTTATGTAACAATGCTCTCTCTCTTCTTCGAGATCCTTGATAACCTTTTTACTTTTAACTGTGGCTGAAACCATTTTCTTTCTTAGTCGAGCTACCTCAAATTCATGCTTATCTTGTAACTGCCGAACCAACTTGGCTCTTTGCGCAGCATCTCTGGTTATTTGCTTTCGAGCCCTCACTAATTCCTTTTCCGCCTTGTCTAAATCAAAACTGTAGTCATTCACTTTGCGCCGGAGAGTCTCAATCAATTTCTCGTCCCGGGCTAAGCGAACGTGGGTCTCAGATGTAATTTTCATTTGAGCAACCCGAGCCTTTAACATTTCGTTTTCTTTCTTCAGCTGCTTTTTCTCTCCCTCATCAGATGCTGCCTGTAAATCACTTTCAAACTGGAGATTTCTCAATTGTTCTTCCAACAAGCTGATCTTGGCCTTGTATTCTCTTTCTTTGGACGCCCAATTCTGATTTTCCTTAGACTATTCTACCAAATCTTGCAGGTGTGGTCTTTTCGAAAGACGTTCATGCTCAACATCCCATCGATACCACGCTGAGTATCCAGACGATACTTCTCCCCGAGCTCTATTTTGCACACAAGTATCCACCTTCAGGTTTTGGCACTCATTCCAAATTTGTCGGATCTTTGCTTCCGAGAATTGCCCATCCGGACCAATTTCTATAGCTTGCGAACTGAGGTCCCCGTCTCTCGGAATAACTTAACATCTACCCAGCTGTCGCAGGGCCCTGTATGGGGCGTAAGGTTGGATGCTTTTCAAGCCCATGATAAAAAATGGTAACCCTTCTGTCGGCATATATATTACCTCGTCAAGAGGTAGCCAATCATATGTCCAATCGATCTGGCCATCAGTCAATGATCGAAGATGCGAAATCCAATCCTTTACTCCCTCCGGCAATTTGACTTCTTTTGTTCTCGTACAGAATTCTTCCAGAAATGTTCGTCCAGTCGGACCATAACTTGAGAACGAAGGATGATGGCATAGATGTTCAATCAACCAAATCTGCAAAATCAAATTGCACCCTTCAAAGAAGTTGGCTCCAACTTTGCATGCAGTCAGAGCACGGTAGATGTCAGCTAAAATCAGTGGAGCTAGAGTACAATTGTCTTGTACTATGAATGTGCTCGCTACCCCGGCAACCTTTATGCTGATGTGCCCAACTTTTCTCGAAAATATGACAATCCCAAGAAACGCCACTAAGAAAGCAAACCTTCGGTGCTCCTCCCATTTCGTTCGGTTGGACTTGCTGCATAACTTGTTCATGGAGTCGTTGAAACCCCCAACGTGTCCATACCTACTATAGATGAAGTTCAGAGAGCAAAACCCGTTGGCTAAATCTTCGTTGTGAACATTCCTGGCAATTTTCAAAGAATCCAGAAAATGATGCACCGTCACTGTTCTTGGAGATACCGGGTATTTTCCTTTTAAGGGGACCTCATTCTTCCCTATATAGAAAGCAATTTCCTCCAGAGTAGGAGTGAGTTCAAAATTCGGGAGATGTAATACATTGTGTGCCGGATCCCAAAATGTGACCAATGCTCTAATCACGTCACCTTGGGGAATTATGTCCAATAACCCTGTGAGATCTTTCAAGTAACCTTTGACCCAGTCCTGATTTTCCGTTCCCATGTCTTGCCACCACAGTTTAAGCTCCAAAGGGATTTTATTCATTAAGGAGAAATGTTCATTCATCATTGTGCTCGTCCTGCACATTTATTAAGGCGATTTTATTTAGAAAAAAGAAAAATCTTTTTCAATGCAAGTTTTCATTTTTGAAAGAAATATGGCTTTCGAAGTGGCCATTTTTGCCAAAACATCCTTCCGGTGTCCTTTCGGAACATTCGGCCGTTTCCAAAAATAGCAATCACTTCGATTATTTGAAAAGGAAAAATCTTTTTGGTCTTTTTCAAAAAGTGTGGTTGGACCCGTTTAAGGGTTGCCTACGTATCCCACCTAATGGCGAGAATCAAACCTGTGTAGTTCGGTCAGATTAATTGACCAGTTACTTCAACAACAAAACCATTTTTTTTTCAATTCTTTGATTTTTCGGATACCCAATTTCACTAATTCTTATTTCTCTCTCCTCTTTTTTTTCTTTTTCAATAATTTTTCTATCCTAGGGATTTATGCCGGTCCGCATAACGATCAAGACAATAAAAATGCAACACATAGTATGCTCGGTTTTTTTCAAATACCGGGTCACCTGTCCTAGACGGACCCAACCCATGTGTTGAGTCCCCTAAGTCAGATATGATGCAAATAATCGTCCTAGACCTATGTTCAAAATCTTATGGTTTCATAGAATGCTAGACCGTGTACCCGAGCGGACAACTCGAATCGAGGAGGGGGCTACGTACCGGTGACCCGCGGAGTCAATCGGCTTTGTAACTTATCCGGCCTCTTTTTCTTATTTTTGGTATTGACACTAACGGAAAGGGGAGTCTCAACCAGTAAGCACATCCCCGGAGATAAGAAAAGAAGGGTTTTCGGCACAGTTTTATATATACAGTTCACGCAATATCAAAGCGGTAAACATGTAGCACATTAATCAAAATATATATGGAAATCATATATAAGCAAAAACAGCAATTTAACTGAGCTCAAATTCTTAAACCCTGAACCGAAGTTCTGGGTCATTATCCCCAGCAGAGTCGCCAGAGCTGTCACACCTCCCTTTTCCACACATGCACAAATGTAATGTGCCACTATTTAATACTACATCCCAAAAAGGGATATAATAATAATCAGTGAAGGAGTTTTTCCACTTGAAGGACAGTCGGAACGGGATCAATTTATTTAATTATTCAGAGTCGCCACTTGGGAAAATAATGGTGTCCCAAGTCACCGGTTTAGTGCCGAACCGAGGAAATTTATGACTCTGTAATACAGTCTGCGAAACTAGAAACCTGGATAAGGAATTCTGTTAACCCGGGAGAAGGTGTTAGGCACTCCCGAATTCCGTGGTTCTAGCACGGTCGCTCAACTGCAATTTTTGTTTTTATCTGAATTCTTTATATATTTTAACTATGTGCTTTTAATGTCCGCTTTTCAATTTTAGAAGAATTGCGACGTCACTAAAATACATTTCGAGTCACACCGCAACCAGTACGCCTGTGACTTTAATGTATTTCAGTTTCGTCGAGATATAGATTTGGGTCACATAAATGCGCACCAGTATTTAAGAAAGTAACTTTATTAACAAATCGTGCCTAAAGAGTCTATCATCTTTATTAACTTTTGGAAAGACCGTGAAATTTGCTAAATGGTCTTCCCGAGTCTAAATTTTATTACAACTAATTGAGGGCCCCGCAATTATGTAGTTTTGTTTGGCGAGTCTCGTCTTATTTATTAACAATATAATCCTAAAATGACTACATTCTCTATATTTTGTTTATTAAATTCATTTATAAAAAATGCAAAATAAGAAAAGATTCTAATTTATTCACATGATTTAAACTCATTGTAACCGGGTTTCGACCACAATTTGCTAATTCTAAAATAAATATGGCTATGCAATCTTTTGACAATTATGGGCCCAGGCCCAACATGAGTAGTACAAAACATGGACTTGGGCCAATCTTTATTTTAGTTGGGCCAAACTAGCTTATTTTATACATACTCATACTTTGCAAACTAAAAATGGTGTTATTTTTGTTAACAAATATTCTGCCAATTTAAAGTGGTATTCTGCTTAAGGTGAAAGAACTTGAAAGTCTGATTTTATTTATCCTAAGTCATTTACATGCTGAAATTAACCAATTATATCTAATTAAACAATATTCCTATAAGATTCAAAATAACCTTTTGTTTAGTGGTAACTATCGGATTATCCAAGAATAGTCTAAATGGCTTAAATTGTTTATGACATTTTCAAAAAAAACTATAATAACATAAAGTAGCCTATCGCGCCATTAATACCTTTTAACTATCATACATGTGAAGTTCGCACACTACACTACTATAAAGTGTTCAGTCATACATAAACAAACATCTACATGATTCTAAAGGAATAAATATTCTAATGTATATACAAAATAAGTAAAGAACTATAACAAGTTTAAAATTTCAGATCTTCATTTTTCTTTGCATTCATGCTTCAATTTTCAGCTTACAAGAACCAATGTATTAGTTGTGTACCTGGTATTTGGAAAGCAAAGAAGAAGATAGTCAGCAGTAGCAAAGCAACAACACAACAACAACAGTAACAACCAGCAGTAGCTTCAACACCTCAATCAAGCATATCCCAGCAATATGGAGAAAAACCAGTAAAAATAGAGAAGAAAAATATATTTCGAAATTTCTCTTTGCTTTCTCTCTCTAGCTTTGAACTCTCTTCAATTCTCAAAAGAAACTCTCCAAAAATTAAATTCTGTCCGTGTATATTTTGGTATCCAGAGTGTATACTGCTCTCTTTTTTTCCTTATTTTTCTCCTCTTCCTATTGTTTCCTCTCTTTTTCCCCCACTCTTTTTTCATAAATACTCTCTTCTATTTATAGGCAAGAATTTCGAAAATTTTCAGATTTATTTTATTAAAAAGAAAATATTTTTTTAATTTAAAGAAAACCCACTAATCCATGTTTTCCTCTCCTTGTTTTCTTCCTTGATTTCCTTGCCCCCCACTACTTTATGTCATGTAATTATGATTATTTTTTGCTAAAAAAATCTGAAATTTTCTTCTTGGGCCAAGGGGTTTTGGGTTAGGTAAGGGTGCTTAGGATTGGGCTTGTAACTTAATTTGCAAGATGGCCCAATCCAATTTTTTCTATTTTGTTCTTCTCCATTATTCAACTTCCTAATTAATAAAGCCCAAAATACTAAGATTAATTTATAAAAATTAAAATTATCTTGAAATACTAATTAACTCATAATAATAATTATCACACAAAATTAAACATTAATAAAAATAAAATTGCACGATTTGGACATTAAATGCTTAAAAAATGCAAAATACATATTTTTTATGACTTTTCATTTCTGTAAAATAAACTTAATTGTAAACTTGAATTTTATATACATATGCAACATATTTTTTGTATATTTTATTTATTTAAACAAGCAAATATGCACAGATAAAAATGCAAATAATACAAGAAAAATAACACAAAATTCACAACAATTGCAAGAAAACTAAAATTATTTTATTTTGAATCTTTGGGAGTAATTCTCATATAGGACAAAAATCACGTGCTCACAGCCATACCTATTTATATTCATATGGACATGATTATTATTTTGTCTTTTTCTAGACTTATCACGTCTAGCTACAATATTCCCTTCAGGAAGCGGAGATGACCCTGTGGGACGGGCTTCATAATTTTTTAGCAAAATGTATTATATTGCTCAGCTACCAGAAGACATGAGATTAATTCGGAATACTTTTTAAAATCCCTTTCACTATATTGTTGTTGTAATACTATATTTGAGGCATAAAAAGTCGTAAAAGTTTTTTCAATAAATCCTCATCATTCATAACCTCCCCACATAATTTCAATTTGGAAGTTACTCGAAATATAACTGTAACGACCCAAATTTTTATTTTAAGAATTCGCATTTACGTTCAACGGCGTAAGACCTTGAGAAGCTTCGTAATATGCATCACGACCCACATGTATGGTCGAGTTTGGCATTCCTAAGATTCAGAGTTAAATTTAAAGAAGAAGAAAAATCAAAATCTTATTTTGAAAGCTCAAATGGAAAGAATTGACTAGAGAGTTGACTTTGTGCACAAGATCTCACTTTAAATGATTATTTCTTCCGTTATATAAGGAGTTGTGTGACCCACAACCTATCAAATTAAAGATCTTTGAGTCTAGTTTCTAATGCTTCAAACCGTTCATCATTTGGACATTTGTACAAAATATTATGATGGATTTATTGAAGGCGGGTAATGTTGTGTTCTGCGGCAGAGTCAAATCGCTGTTGCTGAATGCAATTTATAAGTCGCATTTGACAACTGCGACTTGCCTGGACAGATTACAAAATACGTGTTTCAGCCATTTTTAACACATTTGGAGCTATGGAGCTCGGATTGAGGCGATTTTCACCATATGGATTTAGGTAAGTGTTCTTTATCATAAATCCTTTATAGATCATGGTTTTATACTCATTTACATCATGAATCCATGAATTTATGGAAGAAAAATTAGATTTTTGTAAACCTTTGCAAAAATGAAAATTAGGATTTAAAGATCTATTTGACATCGAAATTCAATAATTTTTTTATGGTTGGACTCATATCGGAATGGATTGTCGGATTTTATGAGTTTCGTATAATTCTGAGATGTGGGCCCCACGAGAATTTTTGAGCTAAATTTTAGATTTTTATTCGGAAAATGTATAAATTCATATGGGATTAGTTCCTACGATTCGTGTTGAGTATTTTGAATTATTATGAATAGATTTGAAGCTTCGGATGAATTCGCGAGGCAAAGGCAGTTGGAATTTTGAATTGGTTGCAAAGTGAGGTAAGTGTTTGGTCTACCCTAGCTTGAGGGAATAGGAGTTGAGTATAATTGCTACTTGTTATGTGTTGTGTCCGACGTATAGGCATGATGACGAGTATCTGTACGTTGGGGGTCGAGCATGACGTTGAGTCCTAAATTGCTAAATTGTTGTATTCTTATTTGATGCTTATGAGAACTTGTTTGAAGATCTTTGAAGTTAAGCAAGTAATTGTTATGACTGAGTAATTGTATCAATTGTGTTAAATAAAAATTTATAATTTAGGTTATTGCTATTGGTTTCTTTATCGGTAGTATATTGTTTGATTATTTATTATTGGTTTCTTTACTGGTAATACATTGTTTGTTTATTGTTATTGATTTTCTTTGTCGGCAATAAATTGTTTGATTATTTGTTATTGGTTTAATATTGGTAATATATATATTATTGATTAAAGATTATTGGTGTAATACCGGTAATATATATGTTGTTGATTAAACATTATTGATTTAATATCGGTAATATATATGTTGTTGATTAAAGATTATTAGTTTAATACCGGTAATATATATATTGTTGATTAAAGATTATTGATTTCTTGCCGGTAATATATTGTATGATTGTTGTGATTGGCCATAGTGCCAGTGACATATCAGGAGGGTCGGGATGCACGCCGCATCACTAACAGATGATGATTGTTGGCATTGGCCATAGTTGCCTGTAGCCTATTATGTATTGTTATTGACCATAGATGCTGGTGACTTATCGGAAGGGTCGGGATGCACGCTGCATCACTAACAGATAATGATTGTTGTTATTGGCCATAGATGTCGGTGACATATCGGAAGGGTCGGGATGCACGCCACATCACTAACAAATATTGATTATTGGTATTGGCCATAGTTCCCGGTGACATATTATGTACTGTATTGATAAATAAATGGGAGCGAATGGTACGCATATCACAACTTATATTGATTATTGTTATTGGCCATAGTTGCCGGTGACATATTATGCACTATGTTGATAATGAAATGAGAACGGTTTGCACGTCGCAACGGTATAATATAATGAGGAACATATTGCACGCCGCAACGGTGTTAAATGAGATTGAAACGGGTTGCACTTGCAACGAGATGTGATCTGAAAGTGAAACCTGCTTTTGTTTTCCTTATTCTTGTTAGTGGCTGAATTTTGATTCCTTATAATGGTGATGTTGTGCACTTTCTACTGCTGTGTTTATTTGTCGTTATCAATTCAAGTGTTTAAACTGTTTGAATTCTTTTGCTGTTGTGACCCTTCGTGTTAGAACCTATAGTGTTTGCATTATTTCATCGCATATATATATATATATATATATATATATATATAGTTCAATACTTAAAGCTTCAATAATAATACTTTAATTGAAAATGGTATTTTCTTTATCAAATGATTACTAAAAAAAACTTCATTTTTTCATGTTGATTTCCTAATTGGGTTGGAAGCTGTATTATACTTTATGTTAAATAAATAAGGCTCGTCGAACATTATTAATTGTATTGGGTCATGGACCCTGTGAACTGAGTAATAAGAGAATATTGTTGTGTAATGTGAAATAGAAATATGTTGGCTCAACGTACCAGAGAAAATATTATAGTTTTGTTTAATTGCACGTGAGTTGTCCGTGCGGTTGTAATATAATATGGGCACAAGATGGCGTAAAAATAAAAATATGAAAGTGGGCCGAGACCTATATTATTATGATTTTGAAATGAGGCGTCACAAGGTGACCTTTACCCGAAAGAATTATATTCGAAACATACTTATTTGAAGGAAATATATTCGAAACATATTTATTGAAAGAATATTATCCTAGAGATTATTACTTGGAAAATTTGTAGGCGAAATATTTATCTTTGAACGACTCGATTAATTGATTGCACTTGTATTTATTATTTGTTGAGAATATTTGTGGTGTTCTTGTTGCCTGCTATTTATATCTATGGTAGATCATTGTTGCTAGCTATTTATATCTCTTGTAGATCATTGTTACCATTATTGTTATTTGCTTCCTATTATTTTGTACGCTATAAACTGCACAGGTTTATGTGAATGTCTGGTCCTAGCCTCGTCACTACTTCGTCTGGGTAGGCTAGACACTTACCAACACATGGATTAGTTATGCTCATACTACACTTCTATACATTTTTTGTGTACAGATCCAGGTATTTGATCGGTGGTAGCTATTCGTTGCGGTGGAGACTCAAGGTAAACCTGTTATAGCGTTCGCAGTCCTCAAAGTCACCTTCAATTATACTTATTTTCATTTGTTCCCTTTGTTTTGGAACAGTGATGTAATCATATTGTATAATTACTCTTAGAAAGGCTTGTTACTTGTATTACCGGTTTTGGGAATTGTAAATCGTTTGGAGAAATTTTAGTTGAAGTTAATAAGTATCAATGTTATTTCGGTTTATTTTAGGCTTACCTAGTTTGAAGACTAGGTGCCATCACGGCTCCTTCGGAGAGATTTTTAGGTCGTGATAATAACATAGTTATACTCACTTACAATATTAAAATCTTGCAACCGTAAGTGAATCCACTCATATAGAGCCATTGGTAATACCATAACCTTAAGGTATTCATACCTTTCCTTCAAGCGAGTCCATAATTCAAGTGGGTTTTTCACTATCAAATATTCAATCTTCATCCAGATAATTACGAAAGAAAATCATGGCCTTCGCTTTGCCCTGACTTGATACCTCATTACCATGAGTAACGGTCTCACCAAGTCCTTTAGCGACTAAGTGATCTCAGCTTCGGGAACCCATGATAGATAATTCTTTCCAGAAATATCAAGTGTCACAAACTCACATTTTGATAAATTTGACATAGTGAAAATTATTAAAAAAATAAAAATGATTAAAATGATAGTAAAAATAAATAAATGGGTATAAATATTACGAATGTTTAAATTGTGTTGTCATAATACATATTGTAGTGATGATGACATTATTCTATTTATTAGTACTTATGCAGATTTTAGAACGTAAAATTACGTATTATATCAAACAACAATATCTATAAATGAAGACAAAATATTGATAATAATATATGTTTAAGGTGATGACTTATAACGCCAATATCTTGGTACTTGTGCAAGTTTCACTCCTTTTGAGCTAATATTTAATATGTTGTCACTTTTTTTTATCAAACCTGCAATCAAGTATAACTTATGGGCCATTTGAGACTATTTTGTACGAATTTCCAATCAAAACATAAGCAAGAAGGAGTATAAAATACATTAAAGTCCCTAGTTATCAACAGCCTTCTCTCCGGCACCCTCCGAAGCATCAGCACTTCGCCTTGCCCTGTGTGCCAGCGAGCAACTATCATCATCTTTCCCTTCAGCATGAAGACTCTCACGCCAAAGTTAGGACCGTCGCATCGGTCCTGGGTTTTTGAGCCTTAGTTCTCTTTGGTTTCAAGGACTCTGCCGGTGTCTTTTTCTTTCTCGGTCCTTGGCGGATTTATGTATCTCCTCTTTTCCAGAAGGAGGTGACCTCATTCTAATGGCTTCCCTGAGACATGCACAAGAGTAAAATGTCAAAAACACCGCCAAAAAATCCATGCATAAGGAATTTAGAATTAATGGCGGTAATGGCGTACCATGATTTTTAGCCTCCCATCAAGATTTGGCCAAATCGCGCCAAACGTGTTTGTCGTATGGGGAGGTGGAGTCTAAATGTCTAACCTAACATGGGAGGTCCTTGACCATGCCAGGGACCCACACGGTGGTTACGCAACCAAAAGAGAACTAATTCAAGGAGAACAAAGAATAGTGTTAGTTTGAACGAAAAAAGGAAGGCATTATAAAGCATGCTCGGTATAAAGACACTTAAGATTCATATTTCATTCCTCAAGGAATGGCATCTTCTCCGTAGGGATGAGGTCCGAGGTCTTAACTCAAACGAAACAGCTCATCCATCCCAGGTCTTTATCTTCGTCAGTATTAGTAAAAAATGCTCTGGTAGACCGATGCCATTAAGCCCCCTCGATAGAGGCGGGGACTGTACAATCTGATCAGATAATCGAGAGTGAAAGACATCCCCTTGATCATATTTGAGAAATGTCTAATCAAATAGACGATTCTCCATAAAGAAGGATAAATTTGACCAAGTGTCACTCGGTATTCTCGGTAAAAATTAAGGATCACCAGGTTTATTGATGGAGAAGAAGAATCTACTCGGCCTAAAGTAAAAGGATACGTATACACGCTGAGGAAACCAGGCTTATATGTAGTTATATCCTCATCCGAAGAAGGGATTTCAGCGTGCACCTCCTATCCCCAATGGCAGTCTGTTTTCACTTCTCCATGTTAGTTATTAAACTAACATACCGAGATAGGGACTTGCGTCGGCCCGGTGTCGAAGAGGGTTCGTCGACTTTAAAATTGGATGATGCATCGAAGGACCCAGGAATGCACTCCTCAACACTAGGAGGCACTACGTTTTTGCTCTTAGACGAGCGTAATGAAGAGGAGGCTTCCCCCTTTCGGGGTACCGTCTTAGAGGTTTTAGCCATGGTAATTACGAAGTTTCAAAATAAGGTGGTGAAGAACTAAGCGTAGAAGAAGAGTGAACACAGGAAAACTGGTAACACAAATTTTGAAGACCCGAAGATGTTGCAAATATTTGAAAGAGATGGAATTAGAGTATTTATAAGTAAGTTGGAGGAGTTGAAAAGGCGACCAATAGTGGTTCGTGAACTTTTCGAGAACTGTGATGACAAGACCTCTGTACAAATTTTTCTGCTGCGCCATTTAATGATCTCAAGTGGCTGACGTCATGATATGGATATTAGAGAGGTAAGAACTCAAAGTCATTTCTTATTATTTCATTCTCGTGGGGACTATCTATATGCGGCCAAAAACGGAGAATCCGACTTTGAGGCTACTGTGCCACTTCATGCGCGGCCTCGAGGGGCACGAAGTGGAACTTGAGGACAGACCCTGAATGGCTCCCCTCGAGGGGCATATCAAAGGTTGATCTTGGAGCGGCACGAGTCGGTAATCGTTATGGAAAGGCAGAAAACCCCTCAGGGTACACGATGAGGACTGACAGAATCTGCAAGAATAGTACATATCCGCATTGAGCTGTTATACAAATGTACTAGTAGCATTAATTCTTTACTTATTAGACATGTACTGTTTTGGGATTCACCCTTCTTATATAAAGGAGACCGTTGTCATCTTGTAAGACACCTTGATATTGAATATAACACAACATTCTCTGCTCTCTTAGCTAACACGATTGTTCTACTCATTTATTGCTTATTTTTACATTGTTCATTCATTGTTCCTCATTTATTGCTCATTATTAATCATAAAAGGCCATCTTTAAGGCCCTCGGTGTCATTGATTCTTTGTTAATAGTTCATTGCTATTAACCCTATCTTGATCTCCAGGTCTCGTTCCAGCCGGCTCGAGGTCCAGCTTCGTGACCCCATTGGTTTGCACATTTTATTCTCTTTACTAATACCTAACATCCATTGCTTAACAACTAATATTAAAATATATCATGTTGTCACAATCCAAAATCTATACCCCGTCGTGATGACGCCTCTCGTGAAGACAAGGCCAGGCAACAATCCCAAATCATTTTTATTATAGCTATCAAACATAAATAAATAGAAATTCCGACTTATTGACATTTAAATCTATTAATATCATTCCAATACAACCCGACCGGAGTTTCACAAGTCACGAGCATCTAATGAATAAAGGCGCTACTACTGGCCAACAATGTATAGATAAATACAAGATAAAAATTGGAGTACAAAGATGAAGTACGGTGCCACGAATGCTAGCGGTCACCTGGCTTAACTACTATCACAAGGTCTTCTGCCCTGCTAATAACCCGCTAACGGGTGAACAATACCTGCATATGCACGCAAGGTGAAGGGAGTAAAGTGAGTGCTTCCAACTTAGTGGTAATAAAAGAGAATAATGACTGAGCGACAAGAAAACACATATGGGCACACCAAAATGTTATACAAGTCAGTACAATCCCTTTGAGAAAAATCGTAATACGGTAAAAATTCTTTTGGAAAATCTCAAAATCAGTTAAAATATCACTTTTGAAAATCTCTTTTACAAATATCCCTTTTTGTTATTCAATAGCCAGCATATGAATGCTATGTCAGATAAAGCAAGTCGGCTCATAAGTCGGTCCCTTGGGCATAACTCCTCAACATGAACACCAGGGTATCTAGTTAACAAGGCAAGTAACAGTATGCATGCCAATGATATATGAGTGCTAATGTCATGCCACGTAGTACAAACATGAGTGAATGCAATGCAATGCATATGACCGTTGTGGTGTGCATCCCGATCCATTTGGGTACCCACGCTCACTGTGGGGGTTCAGACTCTGGAGGGGCTCCTACAGCCCAAGCGCAATAATACTGCGGCGTGCGGTCCGATCCATATACTACTATGGCGTGCAGTCCGATCCATATACTACTGCGGCGTGCAGTCCGATCCATATACTACTGCAATGTGTAGTCCGATCCATGCAATATGCTACTGTGGCGTGCAGTCTGATCTATGCATGTATATGCATATTCACACATATCACTCGAGGCCTGAAAACCCTATCACATTACTCATCATGCCCTTACATATGGCCCTCAGCCCCAATCAGTCCAACAAATAATCAAAAAGCCCCTCGGGCATCAGTAAAATAATGATACTCAGCTCAAATGATAGTTCAAATATCAGTCAAAACTCTAGGTTTGAGTAAAATATAGCTGGGTTCAAAAATAATGTAAATCACACGGACTGAGTTCAAATAGTATTTCAAACAGTGAGGGAAAAACAATGATGATAGTTCATAAAGAGTTTCAACAATCAGCAATAAGCCCCAAAGTATGGCAATAAGCCCAAGTTATAATGATAACAACAATTCATTTCAAATACGAGGTAAAAACCAACAACCGGGACGGACCAAGTCACGATCCCCAACGGCTCTTTACCACGCGCTCAAGTCCAGCATGCAAGTCACCACAATATAGCAATAAAATGTGCAAATCCGGAGTTTAAAACCCTCAGGATATCATTCCCTAGTATTACTCACCTCGAACCGGAAAAAATTCAAGCCCGCGATGCCTTTGCTCCTCAAACTGGCCTCTACGCGCGTCGAAACTAGCCAAAATCAGTACAAATATATCATAATAGATTAATGGAACAACACCCAATCGAAAACAATCAAATATGACAAAAATCTCGAAACTAGCAAAACCCGAGCCTCGATCCCGCTTCTCAAAAAATTATGAAACTCACACTTTTTAAATCCTCGTCTTGCCACAAGTCCGTACATAAAAAATTTATCAAAATCGGAGTTCAAATGAGCCACCAAATCCCAATTTTTACATAATAAAAATCCAAGCCCTAACTTCTTCAATTTATCCCAAAATTCATAGATTTAATGGATGATTCTTTGATTAAATGACGTATTCAGACCACGAGACATACCTCCAATCACTTCCCGATGAAATCCCATTCAAATTCTATGAATTAGCTCTCAAGGTAATGTAAAAATGGAGAAAAATGGCTAACCCTCGCAGATGATATAATATTAAAAATACAACTGATGCACAATGATTTCTTCTATGCGAACGCGGTCAACACCCCGCGTTCATGAAGACCAACTTTCCTTTGACCAAATAATACTCTATGCGAATGTGATACTCCAAACGCGATCACAATGCACATGTGCATCCTCTTACATGAAAGCGGCTCCCCTCACTACGAACGCAATGAACAACCACGCAGGGTCCCCAGACACTTCTACGCGAACGCGAGGCCTCTCTTGCAAACACGATAGACCAAAAATCACAACTATGCGAACGCGATGGGCACCTTCGCGATCGCGAAGGCCAATTGTGTCCTGCAATAGCTGAGCATTTTCTGGAACGCTTTAAGTCCAAATTCCTCCGTTTGATCACCCGAACTCACCCCGAGGCCCCGAGACCTCAACCAAAAATATCAACCTACTCCAAATCACGATATGAACTTGTTCCAATCATAAAAACATGCCCTTAAATGCAAAAATCATCAAATCAAGGTGGATTCAAGCCTAAGTTTCAACTATAACTTCCGAAACCAACATCCAATCAAAAACCCGGCCAAACGATGTCCGAATGACATGAAAATTTGCAAACATATCCAAAATCACCTAACAAAGCTACTGTAATTGTCAGAATTCCATTCTGACTCCCGGATCAAATTCTCACCTATTGACCGGAATTCACCAAAATTCCAACCTTGCCAATTTAAGCCTATTTCTACACCGGACCTCCAAATTCGATTCCGATCGCTCCCCTAAGTGACGGAACCATCAGAATTCGATTCATAAACCTATAACTCACAAGTCAACGCCCTATTGACTTTTCTAAACTATCCTTTATTAAAGAGATTAGTTATCTCATTTCCTACCAAACTCGATCCGAATTGACTCAAATTCACCAAGTGCATATATTGAAGCATGAACAAGCATATAACGAGGAAAACGAGGTGGTAACTCACGTGACAACATGTCGGTTTGTCATATTCTCCCGAACTTACACAAACGCTCGCCCTCGAGCGGACCGAGAGTTGTACTAGAAGCAACCCAATAGCTGAATGACCTTACCAAGCATATATATATATGGGGTGATCCCACGTCACCCTATCTCACATTCGTCCGATAACACTATATAGCTAGAATTCCACAGTCTTTCTGAACCATAGACCACATTACACTTCCCAAAATCACAAACCAGATCAGAACCCCACGTCTATACTCAGAATAAACCCAAACCAGCTGTAATAACCCATACTTGCCACTCCAGATAAGATTATATGATATACTATACAACCCGAACATTCGAGACGGTGGCCTCTATTCACAGAAATTGCCCAAAATAACCAAGTTCCGATAGAAAAACCCTTGTTATTGGCTAAAGCCTTATTCCAACACATTCATATACTGCCCACGGCAACTGAAACACGCGATATACCAAACCCATCTCTCAAATCAACCATTCATGAATCCATATCCCTCTTGACTGATACCACAATAGATTTCGGAGCCAAACCTCGATAGTACTTTCTAACCAGCTGAAATCACATATGCTCGCACTCATTAATGACTCCAACGATCATCTCGACTATAACACACCACTCTGGTGATATGACACTTCAACACCGATCTAGGCCGCGACGTGCACAACACAGGCACCAAGAAGAACGATTTGATCACACTCAAATCATGACAACTGGCTCAAACGAAGTTCTGTAATTTAAGCTCAATAGTACCATTACAACACATAACTGAGATCCCGTCTCACATCATAGAAATAGAGTACCTAAATCCTTCTCGAAAGGTCATAACATCACGTGGCCTTGCCACCACGCGCGATTCTATCCAAACACTATTACCCATGAAGCACCTCAAATCACCAAGCTCAAAACAGACAGCCACGCACAGATTGAGGTCTTAAACCAAGCAATCCATCACACCCACGGTGAAGCAAATGATATATACTATTCAATCCTGAAAGGACACAAGCGATACGGTATTTGCCGAGCAACACTCAATATGGACTTTCCTTAGGAACCAGGAAGTGGGGCATACAAGATAACATATAGAAAACTATTCTCCACATCACACTATTGCGGTGTGCAACCCGCTCCAAATAAGATACCCGTGGCGGCGTGCCACCCGATTCAGATATCATACTCGTAGAGGTGTGCCACCCGATCCAAATAACCCATGGCGGCGTGCCACGCGATCCACACATAAATCTCGCAAAAAGAAAATGCACATCGAGTCAAATTGCTTATTACAATAAATATATATAGTCCTATGCTCGGCCACATGAAACACATCTGAAAAGTCCCTCAATACCAGAACTGAATCAATGGTAGAAACCTCTGAACCGACATCCGCCATGAAGGTCCAACTAACAAAGCAATACTTGCCAGCCATCCACCGGTCTTTGGAATACAACTACTTTGCTAGAACATAATTCGATGCACCTTACCATGCAACTTGTGGCATTTTCCGATATAGCCCACAACACATTAGTCTAGGCAACCTGACACTAGGGCGACCAGTATGCAATCTAATATCATAACCTACATTTAATATACCAAGCAAAGAAAGATCCATTCAGACCTCCAGTTTCCAACAACTGCTAGACGATGTCGATGCACACAACCCACAACCACCGCATGGTCGGATCATAAGAACTTCTAGTCTCCAACACATATAACGTATGGATCACTATGCCCGATCCCATGCTCCACCGCACGAATACATAACACACAACAAGTATCCATTCACACCATGAAATACATTCAGAAACTTCCCTATGCCATCAACAACTCAATCATCACAGTCGATCCAATAAGAAAATGTCACAATACTACTGACGTATCATCAATTTACATCACCTTAATCATCTGAAGATCGATTCTCTACTCACTTGCAACTGCCCGTGCTGCTAAAAAATTTAATGATTTTCCATTACGAACTGAACCAAAACCTTGCACACGCAAATATCAATTCTCCATATCATAACACATAGACCAGACCCATAGGAACTATACTCATCTTCAACCACGATAAAACACATAAGAACTCTTTCTCCCAATCCCATAGCATAAGCTAAACTGCCAGGACTAAATCATTTTACCCAAACCAAGCTAAGCAAACCGCCAACACGCAAGAGCTTTGCTGCACAATACCTGTAAGACTCATTACCTCGAACACATACAAAGAATTACTCATATCTTTATCATATTGATTCGGTTTATTACCAAGTTGTTCCATCTACCTAGTTTCCTACCTGATTTATCTTTAATTTGACATTCTCCCTTTGTAGCACCATAATACCTCAACTAGGGTTTACCACGTGAGACTCGCACATAAGACCACACTGTCTAAGGCCCATAGGCCACCTGAATACCCTCTTAAACGTCTCGCAGAAATACCACATTCGAGAATACTATACCTTGAAGAACTTCCTGCAAACCTGAACTCGTTACCATTACCTTCCAAATGCGGATACACAAAATCCCATGACTATCATAAAGTACCACAAGTCTTGATATCTTCTAATGAAAATACAGTCTCTAGCCACATACACAGACTTAAGACACCTGATTGTTACATGTAAAACCTTGAACACAATAATACCATTCTCGAGAGTCATTCATTCTTATTCAGCTGTAATTCACCTGCCTTAAATGAACAGAACCACTCGTACCTTATTAGTACTCTGGCACCGTAGAACATGGTCTCATACAGATACAAACAACTATTTTTCCTCTCTATACACTGAGAATTCTTTATCAATAGCAGCTCAAATCATCCTAGTATTTCTTTACATCTACGAAGCACCATATAACCTTTATCAAAAATTTTCCTTCACACGCGCCATCCTCGGCTCAATTCTACGACCAAACCTGATCCGCTAACATACCTTAAGACAGAACCAATATAGCATACAACAGTGCAATTAGCTAATCCATAGAAACCTCCCCAACTTGGCTCAAAGCCATATACCAGGACACGCTCAATAGTTCTTAATACTTTTACTCTATTGAAAACACAATGCTATAGTGAGATTTAAACTCAAGTCACTTACAAATTCGTGAAAACACAGATCAACTAGTACCGTAATCCTCCACACATCTCACATTCATCTCTACCACAGTTGAGTCCATTTTCTTTAGCATCCCAAGCTCTTAAATTACAACACATATCCTTCAATTACACATGAAATATTTTAACAAAAACATAAGGATCATAATGCTAAAAAATACTCCGCAGGAGATAACCCACCTGCTTCACCTCATTTCAATATTTCAACATGCCTTCCACCATCATATACATTACACAATCGATTCGTCTTTCCGAGTCTGAACTCATGCCGCCACACATAGTGCACCTTACCTCCCAACTAGGAAATACAAAAATATTCTTCACACGCCCGTAACACGTGGCTACACAACAGATCGTAAATGGAAAACAAACACTTAACAGCTCATCTATTATTCATCAGACTCTTTCGTCACTACCAAGACCACATAGATACACCCACGGTACCAACATACTCATCACATGGATATCCAGTCGCCATTCCGCCTAATAAGAACAATACTGAATGTATAAGTTCAAAACACTTGCTCGAACAATCAGCACCTCGGTGCTCAAGCCATAGGCAAAGATCCGGCCTTAAGTCCTCCAGACTGGCCCATCATGAACTTACAAAGATTACCTCTCGCCCCCTGATCGGGAAATCACAAGCCATTAAGGCACATATATTACTGAGCACGCACGTGCGCATATAGACGCGTGGAAGGAATTCAGGTGTTATCTCTAACTGAATCAAGTACGCACGATAAAAATTCCAAGAATGGGAAGATTTCCTAAGGTTCTGCAGTCTCTCGAGGATAAATACACACGTCTCCGTACCGATCCGCGAGACACTACTAAACTTGCTCATGAATCGTGAGACCTAGTAACTTAGGCTCTGGTACCAACTTGTCACGACCCAAATTCATACCCGGTTGTGATGGCGCCTATCGTGAAGACAAGGAGAGCCAACAACCCTAAATCTTTTTTATTACAGCTATCAAACATAAATAAATAGAAATTTTGACTTATTGACATTTAAATCTACTAATATCATCCCAATACAACCCGACCGGGGTGTCACAAGTCACGGGCATCTAATGAGTAAAAACACTACTACTGGCCAACAATGTATAGATAAATACAAGATAAAAACTGGAGTACAAAGATGAAGTACGGTGCCGCGAACGCTAGCGGTCACCTGGCTCAACTACCACCGTAAGGTCTTCTGCCTTGCTAATAACCCGCTAATGGGTGAACAATACCTGCAAATGCACGCAAGGTGCAGGGAGTAAACTGAGTACTTCTAACACAGTAGTAATAAAAGAGAATAATAATTGAGCGATAAGAAAATACGTATGGGCACACCAAAATGCTATACAAGACAGTACAATCCCTTTGAGAAAAATTGTAATATGGTAAATATTCTTTTGGAAAATCTCAAAATCAGTTAAAATATCACTTTTGAAAATCTCTTTTACAAATATCCCTTTTTATTTTTCAACAGCCAGTGTATGAATGCTATGTCAGATAGAGCAAGTCGGCTCAGAAGTCGACCCCTTGGGCACAACACTCCTTAAGATGAACACCAGGGTATCTGGTCAACAAGGCAAGTAACAGTATGCATGCCAATGATATATGAGTGCTAATGTCATGCCACGTAGTACAAACATGAGTGAATGCAATGCAACACATATGACCGCTGCGGCGTGCAGCACGATCCATTTGGGTACTCACGCTCACTGTGTGGGTTCAGACTCCGGAGGTGCTCCTACATCCCAAGCGCAATAATAATACGGTGTGCAGTCCGATCTATATATTATTGCGGCGTGCAATCCGATCCATGTAATATGCTACTGCGACATGCAGTCCGATCCATGCATGTATATGCATATGCACACATATCACTCGAGGCCTGAAAGCCTCCTCACATTACTCATCATGCCCTCACACATGGCCGTCGGCCCCAATCAGTCCAACAAATAATCAAAAAGCCCCTCGGGCATTAGTAAAATAATGAAACTCAGCTCAAATGATAGTTCAAATATCAGTCAAAACTCCAGGTTTAAGTAAAATATAGCTGGGTTAAAAAATAATGTAAATCACACGGACTGAGCTCAAATAGTATTTCAAACAGTGATGGAAAAACAATGATGATAGTTCATAAAGAGTTTCAACAATCGGCAATAAGCCCCAAGTATGGCAATAAGCCCAAGTTATAATGATAACAACAATTCATTTCAAATACGCGGTAAAAACCAACAACCGGGATGGACCAAGTCACGATCCCCAACGGTTCTCTACCGCGTGCTCAGGTCCAACGTGCAAGTCACCGCAATATAGCACTAAAATGTGCAAATCCGGAGTTTCAAACCCTCAGGATATCATTCCCAAGTATTACTCATCTCGAACCGGCGAAAACTCAAGCCCGTGATGCCCTTGCTCCTCAAACCGGCCTCCACGCGCGTCGAAACTAGCCAAAATCAGTATAAATATATCATAATAGGCTAATGAAATAACACACAGTCAAAAATAATCAAAATATGACGAAAATCTCGAAACTAGCAAAACCCGAGCCCCGGTCCCGCTTCTAAAAAATTATGAAACTCACATTTTTGAAATCCTTGTCTCACCACAAGTCCGTACATGTAAAAATTATCAAAATCAGAGTTCAAATGAGCTACCAAATTCAAATTTTTACATAACAAAAATCCAAGCCCTAACTTCTTCAATTTATCGCAAAATTCAAAGATTTAATGGAAGATTCTTTGATTAAATGACTTATTCAGACCACGAGACTTACCTCCAATCACTTCCCGATGAAATCCCATTCAAATTATATGAATTAGCTCTCAAGGTAATGTAAAATTGAGGATAATGGCTAACCTTCGCGAATGATATAATATTAAAAATACAACTGACACACAGTGATTTCTTCTATGCGAACGCGATCAACACCCCGCATTCGCGAAGACCAACTTTCCTTTGACCAAATAATACTCTATGTGAATGCGATACTCCGAACGCGATCGCAATGCACAAGCGCATCCTCTTACGCGAACGTGACTCTCCTCACTGCGAACGCAATGAGCAACCAGGCAGGGTCACCAAACTCTTCTACGCGAATACGAGGCCTCTCTTGCGAACGCGATAGCCCGAAAATCACAAATATGTGAACGCGATGGGCACCTCCGCGATCGCGAAGGCCAATTGTGGCCTGCAACAGCTGAGCATTTTCTACAAGGCTCTAAGTCCAAAATCCTCCGTTTGAGCACCCGAACTCACCCCGAGGCCCCCGGGACCTCAACCAAAAATATCAACCTACTCCAAATCATGATACGAACTTGTTCCAATTATAAAAACACACCCTTAAACGCAAAAATCATCAAATCAAGACGGATTCAAGCCTAATTTTCAACTATAACTTCCAAAACTAACATCCAATCAAAAACCCGACCAAACGATGTCCGAATGACCTGAAAATTTGCAGACATATCCAAAATCACCTAACGAAGCTAATGAAACTATCAGAATTCTATTCCGACTCCCGGATCAAAATCTCACCTATCGACCGGAATTCGCCAAAATTCCAACTTCACCAATTCGAGCCTATTTCTACACTGGACCTCCAAATTCGATTCCGATCACTCCCCTAAGTCACAAATCATCCTCCGAAGGTAACGAAACCATCGGAATTCAATTCCGAACCCTCTAACTCACAAGTCAACGTCCATGTGACTTTTCCAAACTATTCATTCATTAAAGAGATTAGTTATCTCATTTGCTACCAAACTCGATCCGAATTGACTCAAATTCACCAAGTACATATGTTGAAAAATGAACAAGCATATAACGGGGAAAATGAGGCGGTGACTCACGTGACGATGGGTCGGGTTGTCACACACGTATTTTTAGAATTACAAATTTAAATATAATTGTAGTTACCATTTTCAAGGTAAACATTACTGTAGGGTAAAGTTTGAAGAAAGTATCATTAATTCTTCCTTGATTTTCTAATATAACAGATATTTTGGGAAAGTTAATTACTTTTGACAAATATGACAAATAAAATAGGAAATCATAATATGCTCACGCGACTGTGTAAGACAGTAAGAGAATATCTTGTATACTTTGTACATGACTACAAGTAGAAATGTGTATCTGAAAAGATTAAAAATACCGGCAAAATCAAAGTGTGCAAGAGCTTTTTTTGTTAGCTAGAGGAAGCATATATTATACATTTAACTTTATGTATCATAATTCATATCCATATAAAACCTAACTATCCATTTACTATCTAGGGGCAGTCACACGGACATAGTTAATATGTTACCGATTTATTGAAATTTGTAATTTTGATTCAAACTTTATATATATATAAATTTGTTATTAGTTCTGTGATTCTATCTCTTTTTGACATATGAGAGATTTGCTTTTATACATAGGAGATTTCTCTTTTACACATAAGAATCTAAAAATATCATTTTCATGAATTCAAAATTGTTAAAGAACATGATGTACAAATAGCGCAAAATTTTGAATTCGAAGCATAATATTCAAATCATCTAATCCTCTAGTTTATTGTTACAACAACAATCATACTTATAGCTTGTTTGTCCAAGCTTCTCGCAAAAAAAGTACTTTTTATTCAAAGTTGAAGCGTTTGACCAAGCTTTTGGAAGGAAAAAAATATTTCTGAGGACAAGCAGAAAAATAATAATTTTTTCCCAAAAACACTTTTGAGAAAATTACACGTAAAAATACTATTTAAAAATTTGGCCAAACACTAATTGCTGCTTAGAAGTACTTTTTAAATTAATTAGCCAAATACAAACTGCTTCTCACCAAAAGAATTTTTGAGAAAAAATACTTCTGAAAATAAATTAATTTTAGAAGTTTGGTCAAATAAATTATTAATATAATTCCAAAAGTGAAATTTATATAGGACATTATGCAGGTAAAAAATAAAAATACTATTTCGAATGGACCTTCAATAATCACTAACTTGCTTTTGTTTGTGACAATATGGTGTTCATATTATTGGAATTATGGTTGCCCCAAAGGGAGAAACAGCCAAAAGTTGGTTTATAGAAACGTGCATATTCTAGTTAGTTTTTTTTAGCCTCAATTGTTGTGTTGCTCCAAAGGTAGGCATTTCTCGAGGCTGGGGTGGGAACTTAATGGTTCTCTTGTTGACTTATTTTGGAAACTTTAGCCACAAAATTAGGAAAGAATGAAAAGATTGAGGTTAAGTATGAACGCGGATTCAATATTCAAATTTTATGAATTTAACTTTTAAAGATTTTATTATTGACTCATTATATTTTTTAAAGCTAGAAGTTTATATATATATCCTTATTTATTGTAATTTTAATAGATTTTTACACATCAATTCATATATCATGTTTAAAATTATGAGTTATTCCGACTACATTTTCTATTATTTAGAAGTATGAAGAAGCAAACACGTTTCTGTTCACATGCTTGCTTATAGTCATTAAAATATAGATTGAGCATACATTTTTATCTTTTACGAACATTTCGTGCTATGTGCCTTATTTTTTGTAGGTACAGTGGCACATTCTTCTCATTTTCATTGACCACAGTAAATTAAACAAAAAACGACAAATACCGTTAAAATTTGGTCGTAAATTTACACTAATGTTAACATTTTCAGACAATGACGTGTCAGTCTAAATTTTTTACCTACTGTCCTATAACTAGTCTATACACGTGTTACGCGTGGACATATCTCGAAAAGTATAAAATTTAAAAAATTACATAAATATCAACAGGAAACAACGTCCTTATGAAGGTCTCAAATCTTAAAGTATAAAGGTATTAAATAGTCAGGCACTAAAAGCCAAAGTTTAATATGATAAGCTTAAATTTTTTTAAAAAAATTATAAGATATATTTATTTTTGAAGTCTTTCTTCTAGTTTTTTGAGATATAAAGTTGTTAATATTTTTTTTATTATCGATTTTTCCTAATAATTTCCTTTCAATTAATATTATAGCCAACTTATTTAGTCTTTCTTGAGATATTGTTAATTTTAGATAAGATATTATAGAGCAATAGAAGTGTAGAATTATTGAAAGCTTAAAAATATTATTGAACACTTAAACTAATAAAATCTTGGAGAAAGAAGGCGAATAAAAATATTAAAGAGAGACAAAAAAATATGTAAAGATTTTTAAACTACTAAGAGATTGGAAAAAGAAGGTTGACTTGGATAAATTAAGAAAAGGAGAGTAAAAGTTTTACATGTTATTTATTGAAAGAGTAAAAAGTAAAAACTTGGAACTTCTGGAAAACTATTCATCTATCCATTTTTAAATAAACCAAATTATTACTTTATTTTTTTTATATATATATGAAGAGATTTCTTTCTTTTTATATTAAAAATTCTATTTTTTATTATTAAAAGTACTAAATATTATTTTTTTAAACACCTGTAAACTTATTATTTTTTAAAAAATTAGAGGCTCCAAAATTTGGGAGCCTAAGGCACCGGCCTTACCACTCCTAAGGTTAGAGCTGTCTTTGTAAATAGCCCTTAGCCTACCCTTTATTAAGAAAGGAGAAGTCGCAAATTTGCCTGTTCAACTAAAAATATCTGTATTTAATTTGCTAACTAATATTAATATTTGCCAGTTATATTTTTGAATGGGAGACTATACGTGTAAATTCTAATTTTTCTTAGTTATATAGCTGTTCAAAAAAAAATATAATATATATATAACTATGTAACACGTACATATATCATACGTAATTAGTGTATATAAAGTTTATGAATATTAGTGAGTGGCTACAAATACTTTTGACTGAATAAATCTGTAATTACTTAGACTAAAAAAGAACTATCATCTCTAATTTCTAGAACTGTACATCTTAAAAAAATATTTGATCACTTAAGTTATACTATTCGTCTATATACATCTACATGAAATATGTAAAACAAGAAGAATCTCTTTTCATTAATCCCACAAGTAGCTCGATTGGTAATCTTTATGTAAAATACAAATCTAATTAATCAAAGAATATTTTGATTAATTCGTCAACGTAACTGTCTTAGTTAGTTATCTTTCCCGCAATTTAATTTCAATAATTAAACACAAAAACTGTTCAAAGCCTAATCATTAACTATTTCCTCCCGTCCCAAATAGAAGAACGACGAGAATGTGGACTTTGGGTACTATAGGGTTAACGCATTTAACTTTTTTTTTTTATGAATTCATACATAAATTTCTTTAGTTTTGTTATATTACAATTTAGAAGTTACAAAGTATTTTAAGTTATATACACCGTTGCTTTAAAATATTTTGCATTATCAGGTCACCTATAAAATATATTCACGTAAGTTTCCTCATAATGTGGGATTTCTTATTCAGCTGTCACGAGATCCTTAGGACCATGGGTATAGTGGAGACCAATGGGGTTGATTTTGCCACCTTCCGGCTTGCAGGATCCGCCAAGACTTGGTGGAGGGATTTTTGCCTATCTAGACCAGCATGATCTCCATCTTTGACATGGGATTAGTTTGCGGAGTTGTTTTGGAGAAGTTTCTCCCAGTCACTCAGCGGGAGGCAGTTCACATGCAGTTTCAGCGCCTCCAGCAGGGCTCCATGACAGCTACAAAGTATGGGACTCGATTTGTTGACTTGGCACGCCATGCTATTATGATACTCGATCCCCATAGAGCGAGAGAGGGTCCGATCCGGAGGTTTATTGATGGATTGATTTAGCCGATCCGTCTCCAGATGGCTATGGGAGTTGGTAGTGATATCCTTTTAAGAGGCGGCCAATGCGGCTCGCAGAGTTGAGATGGCCCTCGCGCGGGGAGGTGGCCAGATGTCGGATAAGAGGCCTCATCATTCTGGTAAGTTCATGTCACGACCCGAATTTCCCACCATCGGGAGTCATGATGGCACCTACTAGTGGAAGCTAGGCAAGCCAATTCTTACTTACATTTTCATTAGTTACAACTCTCTTTTAAGACTTTAAATAAAATTATGTAATTACAGCAAAATAAATAAATTTAGCGGAAGACTTAGCAAATTTTACTAGATACAATACAAAAAACCCAAACATGATACACTACCCAAGACTAGTGTCACAATACTCACGAACTTCTAAGAATAATACACATAATCGTTTGAAAGAAATATAAGCTATTTATCTCGAATACGTGAGATAACAGAATAAAAAATAAAGATAGAGGAGACAACGGGTCCTGCGGACGCATGCAAGGCTACCTCGAAGTCTCGGTAGTCGAAATACCCACAATCGTGCTACTGTCGCTGCTGCTGTCCATAACCTGTATCTGCGCAAAAAGAGCGCAGAATGAAGTATCAACACAACCGACCCCATGTGCTGGTAAGTGTCTGGCCTATCCTGGCGAAGTAGTGACAAGGTTAGGAACCACATAAACCTGTGCAGTTAAAATATATATAGATACCAACAAACAACAATAAACAATAGTGAACATTTCCAAACTCGCATTATCCACTTACAGGAGTACAACCACTCGTTCTCATTTTACTATCATTCCTTTCTTTTATTTAACAAAACCATACATAATATATTATCGGCTATTGTGGCCAATATTAACAATTATTATCTATTATTAGTGCGGCGTGCACTCCGACCCTCCCGATAAGTCACCGGCATCTATGGTCAATAACAGTACAAATTAGGCTACCAACAACTATGGCCAATGCCAACAATCAATACCTGTTAGTAATACGGCGTACACTCCGACCCTTCCGATAAGTCACCGGCACTATGGCCAATAACAATAATCAATACAATATGTTATCGGCATTGAACCAATAATCTATAATCAACAATATGTATATAAATATATTACCGGTATTAAACCAATAATCTTCAATTTCAACAATATTTATATTACCGGTGTAACACCAATAATAATTCCTTTCATTTAATCGTATACGATTTAATAGGAACTTAATCCATTTAAGACCCACGGTCATGCTCAACCCCCAACGTATAGATACTCGTCACCATGCCTATACGTCGGACTCTACACATAACAATTAGAACATAATTCAATTCCTATTCCCTCAAGCTAGGAATAATCAAACACTTACCTCGAAAGTTTATGAACAATTCAATCTGTAGCAATGCCTTTTCCTTTCGAATTTAGCTCCAATCCAATTGTACCTATACACAATTGATTTAATATCATCATACTACTTAACAAACTAGTTCATATGGCCAAATATAATTTTTACAATATTCTGCCCGGAATAGTAAAAATCGACCCCGGGCCCACATGATCGAAACTCGAGGTTCGAACAAAAATAAATTCACCCAATCATCCACGAGTTCAAATATACAATTTATTCTTAAGTTTAACCTCAAAACTAGGTCTAGATCACAAATTCTTTGAAAACCCTAACTATACTCATTTCTCTAATCTTTCTACCCATTTACACATATTTAGGCCTAGGAATTCAAATAATATTGATGGCAAATGAAGAAAACAAGTTAAGAATCACTTACCTAACAAGTTTGATGAAAATCGCCCAAAAATCGCCAAGAAATGGTGTTGGAGAAGAGAGAGTTTTGAGAAGGGGATGAAAATCCCGTTCTGTTTCTGGTATAAAAATCACTGGGTGAAAAATTTCTCTATGCGATCGCAGGGCCTGTGATGCGATCGCATAGAAGAAAATAAAGGGGCAGAAAATTGTTCTATGCGATCGCGGAGCAGTGATGCGATCGCATAGAAGAAAAAATAGAGGGGATGAACTTACTCTATGCGATCGCATAAAAGGAATTCTGGGCCTCAAAATTTTACTCTATGCGATCGCGAAGGACACTGTGCGATCGCATATGAGGGACAATCGAAGCTATGCGATCGCAAGACTATTATTGCGATCGCATAGAAGGATTTTGAGACCCCTGATCTTTGCTCTATGTGATCGCAGCTATAACTATGCGATCGCATAGAAGAAAATCCCTGTGCAAAAATTGCAAAATATCTGCTACATTTATAAGTCCAAAACCACTCCATTACCTATTCGAAACTCACCCGAGCCTTCGGGGCACCAAACCAAATATGCACACTAACTCAAAAACATCATACGAACTTGCTCGCGCGATTAAATTGCCAAAATAACATCAAAATCAATGAATTGAGCCTTAAAACTCAAGAATATTTTCAAAATTTCATAACTTTCAAAATTTCCAATTTAAGGCCGAAACACGTCAAATGACGTCTGTTTTCAACCAAACTTTACAGTAAGCACTTAACCAATATATATGATCTGTACCGGGTGTCGGAACCAAAATACGAGTCCGATACCATTACAGTTTAATCAAATTTCAGTTTCATTTTCCTTAAACATTTTCAAAAAATACTTTAACAGAAAAATTCTTTTACTGGGGTTCTAGACCTCGGATTTCGATTCCGGGCATACGCCCGAGTTCCATATTTTTCTACGGATTTTTTGAGACTGTCAAATTACGGGTCCGGGTCCGTTCACCAAAAATATTGACCAAAGTCAACCATATCAATATTAATATCAAAATTCTTCAAATGTTTCACATATTTCTTCGCGCCCGAACTATGCACGTAAATCGAGGCAACTATAAATGATATTTTTCAAGGCCTCAGAAACTCGAAATGATTGAGAAAACAAGTGATGACCCTTTGGGTCGTCACAGTTCAGTGGCACCTCGTTTAGCGGTAGGGATTCCTATGGTAGAGGTCATTCACCAAGGCCCTTTCAGTCAGCGCTCCAAGTTTCTCATGGTACTCCAGGCAGCGGTGGTTCTTAGCAGTACTATTCAGATCAGCAGCCTATCAGTGTACCCCAACTTTAGAGCTTCAGGGGAGGACATTTAGGTCGATGAGAATGGGGACTTTGGGTACTATAGGGTACGATTTAGAAGTTACAAAGTACTTTAAGTTATATACACTGTTGCTTTAAAATATTTTACATTATCAGGTCACCTAAAAAATATATAAATTCAGGTAAATGTCCTTATAATGTGGGATTGGTAATTTTAAAAATAAGACAGTTTAAATGGTCTGTGTTAGGACCGAAAAAAATCAGGTATCATGCGGAATCTAGCAAAGCAAACCTTCAACTACGATAATTCATACAATAGAGAGAAATATACTAAAAGATACACAAATATTTAACGTGGTTCGGTCAACTGACCTACGTTCATAACGGAGATGAGCAATACACTATAATAAAAGAGAGTACAACATATCCAGAGAACAACCTCACGAAGAGGCAAACACAAGTGACACACTAGCACTTGTCCCGAAAAGTTCTCCCCCTGACAGTATGGTGGTATACAAAAATTTTATATTGGAGAGTGGTGATATATATAACTTAAACTCGAATTGACATTTTATTATTGATGTTGCATTGGGAAATAAGTTTGGCTTTATGCTAAGACGTTTCCACTATAAATAGCTCCCAAGAGATCCTCGTTTTTGCATCAACAAATAAGAAAACACAATATAATATAACCAATTAACCTTTGAGATAAGCATAGATTAACGCAATGGCTGGGAAGGTTGAGAAAGTGCTTGCGATAGTGATGCTTGCAATGCTTCTGTTTCCGGAGCATTTCATGGCTGCTAATCATGAAATTAAAACAACTGAAGATAACGCTACTATTAGCCCTTTCTGCTTAGTAAAGTGTTTATTTGGGTGTGCAAGGTTGCCACCTGCAAAAGCAGCCATTTGTGCAGTTCAATGTGCGATTAAGTGCGCTCTCCAAGATGAGGCCAATATAGCTGAAACTAAGGGCTTAATAGGTGAGACTGCATACAACCAGTATGATGTTGGATGTGCCCTTGGCTACTGCTCTGAGTTCCTGTTGAATTATGGTATCTCTCTCTCTCTCTTGAATTGTGTTATATACTACATAGTTTAAACTGTGATCGAGATCTATTATTTAATTATGTCTTTAGCATGCTTCTTCATGTTCCATGTCTGATTCCTTTTCATGGGTAACCCCGGATCATGGATGGCAGTGAACTCGAGCCTAGCTAGTTTATGTTTTTGGTATCATGTTGAAGTATTGCTTTACCATCTCATTTAAAAGATTAATATAATTAAGGTGTTAGAAAGAAGACATTTTTATGTTGGGCTAAAACGACCCACAAATAATATTAAATTGGTGTGATATTGTCCGCTTTGGATCAAGTTTGTAGTATGGTATTTCGCAAAAGGCCTTACATCATTAACAGATTCCTCTCTCAATCTTGTTCGAACACCCAACGTTTTACTTAATTTTGTTCTCACCTGGCTCTCTGTAGAATTTTATAGGCTTTATATCTTTGTTATTCAAAATTAATACTAGTAGCATAAAAGGGTAAAATGATGTTTCTCTAATATACCTCTCTGAATGATGCAGATGAGAAGAAGTTCAACTGCTGCATGGAATATTGCCGCGAGGGCAAAATGACCTGTCCTGTTGCGGCTGCACCTTGAAGAAATGGTTGCCCTAAAATTATGTAAAAACTATCGCCTCATCAAATGGAAGTACACTACTGTTTCTACTTCCAGTGTTTAGTAGTAGTAAATAAGTGAGGCATGTTACGTACTCTTATGTTTTGTAATCTTTATGCTTTTTAATAATGTAATCTGTCTGTGTGCATGCCGCCATGCACGATGATAGCTACTACTTTTTATCTACTACTATTAACTTATTTTCTGATCGCTGAATACTTATGCTCGGTCCAACATTAATCTGTAGCTAAAAACTAGAAAAGATGTTAACTTAATCAACAACTAATCTTCAACCGAAAATTAGTTAGGATGGGCAATATATGGATCCTTAATATCTAATTTGTTCATATATTTAGCCTTGTCACATTTCAATAAATTCTCTAACTTAAAAAGCTATCTAAATTTTATCTGTTGACATTATAAATTTGCCGACTAGATTGGTATGGTCATCTCTAGCGAATTTTGGACGAGCGTAAATAATTGACATAACCTCATTTAGTTTGTATCGCCTTTAATTTATGGGTATTTTTCTTTCGTTGTAATTTAATTTATTTTGGCTAAGTTTCATATAGAAGTTGCTCAATAGTATTGGAGGCCTAAAGCCAAGACATAATAAGAGGCCTTAAATTTATCTAATAATTTAAAATATTTTTGTTGAAGTTTATTATTTTTATTTTTTGAGATGAAATTTCATCTTGACGATATAACCAACCCCTTTAATCTTTGTTGAAACATTAATAACCTTTGATAGTAGGATTTTATTAAGTTAAATTTTGATTTTTTTTTCTTTTCACATGACCGTCAACATAATTCACTATATAAGATTGCTTCCAAAGTAACAATCATGTGAAAATTTGTATTTACAAAGATGATAAATAAATTAACTATAACTTTTAGGGATCTAATTAGGTTGAAGCGTGCCTACAGATCAGAGATCTTGAAAGAAAATATCTTACAAGGTTAGAGCCGTAAATAATATTTACTCAAGTTGGAGTAAGAAAAACTAGAAAGTAACTGCATATTTAATTGTCTTTCACTTCCAATTGAATTTTCTCCCAACTCTGAAAAAAAGATAACATAAAATATAAACTATATTATCAACGATCGGTGACAAGGTAGTAAATAACTTTTAGGGATCTAATTAGGTTGAAGCGTGCCTACAGATCAGAGATCTTGAAAGAAAATATCTTACAAGGTTAGAGCTGTAAATAATATTTACTCAAGTTGGAGTAAGAAAAACTAGAAAGTAATTGCATATTTAATTGTCTTTCACTTCCAATTGAATTTTCTCCCAACTCTGAAAAAAAGATAACATAAAATATAAACTATGTTATCAATGATTGGTGACAAGGTAGTAAAAGTTGGTTGAATTTTTTATCACTATTTAATAATAAATCCAATTAATATTTAGATTACCCATTAAAAAAAGTAGCTTTTTGGATCTCTAATTTTGTGAGGCTTAAAGGGACCGCTTTAGTTGCCTTGGGGTTAAGCCGCCACTTTTACATAGTCTAAGAAATTAAAGGTCTTTTATAATTTCCATTACTTTCATGTGATTTTTTTTAACTATAACGCTACTTTTAACACCTCTTACCAGTTACCATGCATCATGATTTCACACTTATTGACAGATGTATCTACAGGTCTATGTAAAAATAATTGACTAAAACATCTCAATTAGCAACCTCTCAGATTTCATCCTTTGAATGTGTTACTGCACTACTATTCTTTTCAATGTGGTCATTTCTAATAAGTATAATTACAAATTAATGTGAATAGCCATTATTTTTAACCTCTCTGCCCAATTTTATGGTTTTCCTCCTTTTGAGTGGAAAAAATGTCTCAAAATTAATTACTACTACTTTATCAGAAAACTATTTTTTCTGCTCTATGCTTTTCCCCATTTTATTGGTTCTTTAATTTGTCCATTTCATGAAATGGTTAAATCATCTATGACCAGAACACTAGCAAGAAATGGTGGCCTGTTTTATCCAGTTATTGGCTTTGGGCAATTTCTTACATTCTCTATTTATCATTCGGGGACTTGTGGATTAATTACAACAAAGAATTTAATCTAAATTTTGTAAATAAATCTTTCTACATAAATGGGTGCAAATCTTACAGGTTAATGGACCATAATGTGGATTTCCCTTAGAGGAATGCTACAAGTTGGTGCTAATTATAAGATGTGGTTTTAATGATGGTGGATACGGATATAAATTGTCATGAACCAATTTACGATTATGACCGGTGCTTAGGAGCAAGTGCTCCCAAGTAAGTCTTATTTGTATTTTACTAAAAATCGAATAGAGTTTTTCTTGTTTTTGTTCTTTCCAAAAACTTCCATGTCTCAAAATCAACAACCAAACATCCTAATATTAATCCAAACAACAATAGCTTTATTTAATCAAAATAAGTCTCTACCATTAGTAGTCCATCCACTAACAACTAGAAATACTAATTTTTCTAGTGTAATACTCGACATAAGTCTTTAATAATGTTAGAATACCCATGCCACTAAAAGATTTACTATGTAGCGACTCTAAGATTTCAAAAAAAGAAAAGAAAAGAAGACCATAATAATTAATTAAATTCCTTGCCCACACGCATAAAAACGGGGCTCACCAAAAATTATCAACTTGTGCGCTCTAATTAACAAAATCTTTGCATGTCAACTACTGCCCCTATAAAAATTATAACGGAGAGTGAGTCGCAAGTTCAGTGAGTAATAACACTTAACCGCAATCATTTCTAATCGAGGACAAGTCAGAAAACATTCTAGTCTATCAAACAGAAAATATCATAAGAATTCCCTTACAAAAAATGATATATATAATCAATCTATTCATGTGTTTCCTGTAACAACAATCAATTTAATAAATCGATAATAAATCCTACACTGTGTTATAGCAAATCTTTACGTTTAGGAGGTTTTCAAGAAAGGATCATGTAATATATATCACTATGTGTGTTCCTTCGTAAAAGGAGTCAAATATAATTGTAGGTTCCTAATCTAGAGAAAATTGTAACTGTATATTAGTTCTATACCTTCCCACTAGCGAGGGGTATAACTGTAATCGGTAATCCGTAAATACAAGGTGCACCAGTTCTAACGAACCCACCATTAGCTATGTGATCCTTCAAAGTCTCTTACTTTCTTGTAAACAGACAATACTCGTGTGAAAGCATTTCACAATAATAAAGGACATATTATTCTTATCAAATTATGTAGTTTTATTTTGGTATAAAATATCTAGTAACAACAAGAATCTTTAGAACAACAATAATTATCTTAAACAACCATTGCAGTGTCATATGAGTAAAAGACTTGTCCTACATGCAATTTCAAAGTAACGGTAACTTAGTTATTTTCAAAATCAGTTACTACACATTGTACTCGTGCAAAAGTATTGAACTGGTCACCTCCTAGCACTTAGTTAAGCTCTTTTTACAAAAAAAAAAAAAAGGAAAAAAAAGAAACACATATATACTTTTATTCAAATTAAATTTTAGTTTTTTTGAGATGCAACATTGTTAATAAGTTTTTATAATCAATTCTTTTAATATTTTTTTTTCGATAGACAATTTACCCAATTCATTTTTCTTAAGACATTGTTTAAATATCTCATTTTTTTGAGATTGTATTGAAGTTCATTTTTTCTCCTCTAGTTTTTTCTTTTGGTGTGTTTTGAATAATTTAATTTATATTATTTATACATTTAAATTCTAATATTCAATAAAAAGAAGTATACACCTATAAGTTAAATCTTCTAGTGCTAAAATTTAATTATATGATAGGAGAAAGTTAGAGTAATATAACCAGATTCTAAAAGCTAATAATATGATATCACTATAAATTTTTACTAATTCAGTTCGCTTGTTTGAAAATTTTAAAAAATGAATGTACAATTGAATTTATCCAAAGTCCTTGCCCTTTGATAGAATAGATAGCTTAACAGGAAGAAGAAGAAGAAAAAAAGTACACGGTAGAAGTTTTATTATTGAAAAAGAAACGGAAATTTTTAATTATCACCATAAATCACATAGCTAATTTGGTTCTCTTTCATTTTATTTAGTAAAAATCTTGTATTTTCTTACCATATACTAATTAATAGTCAATAGTAATTTGTTAAAAACTATTAACTACAAACAGTACACTATTAAAACAAATATGGGGCCTCAAAAGTTGAGGGCCTAAAGCATATGCTTTTGTGGCTTGACCCTGTGAAGATAATACCAAATCATTCCGTCATGACTTACAAATAATTTAACAAGACAAACAATATAATTTAATATCACACTATGACAATCCATTTAATAAGATTGGTAAAATAATGATAGTACCAAATCATGTTAATCCATCAAGTGAATAGGAAACTAGTATATATAGCTATAGCATATAGAATTTTTTTTTAACATCAAAATGAGTGTCAGTTTAATCTGGGAGTCACTTGGATCTCTGATCAAGTCCAGAACATAGATTTTTTTTTTTAATTTGTTGATTGTTCTACAAATTGAACTCATAATTACCAACAATGTAAAAGCATCGTTAATACCATATAGCGGGATGGATGACATCTTTTACGTTTAATTGTCTTAAATTTGAGTGAATAAGAAACTCGTCAAAGGAACACTTTCACCTTAATGAGTTTTATACAACACGAATCCCGATTAGACAAGCTAATTAGTTTTGGCTACTGAATGCATAAAAGAATAGAACCTTAAACTATATTTTATCTTCACAATGTGCTACAGGAACTTGAAAAATAGAAAATACAGGATTCCAATTGGATACCCTTTTTCTCGTATAGATTATTATTTTCATTCATTCAATAAAACTTCAATTTTTTTTCAAATTTTTCTATGTTAATGCATAAATAATGCATAAGAGAATAGTAATATCAAGTTTCGAGCGATCAAGATTCAAGTTTGCAGCTATGAAAATGTTACACCACGAGTGATTCAGTAATTATTTAGTTCAATGTAAAATTTGTAGTGCAATATTAGTTTCTTTAATTTTATTATAATTATCCCCCTAAGTTTGAGTTATCCAGACTTTGTTTCTTGAATAAAATCATATAAAGTACCATGATTTGATCATTCCCATATTAAGCTAAACTGCTCATGCAGTTTGTTGGCTTTTGCCTTTTAAAGCAATAATTTGAATAATTCACCTTCATGTTTTGTTGCGTTATCAAGCTGAGAATTGAAGCAACTGATTGAAATAAAAATAGCATATATTCTGCTAGTGGAAAGGTAATTTCATCAGAACATGACTTTTCCTTTTTACCTTTTTAATTCATATTACACTTTATTTATTACTGATATATGATAAAATGGTTAGTCATGTTAATACCCCATTTTACTTTATGGCTAAAATTATCCCTACCGTTAACGAAGTATGTAAAATTATCCCTATCGTTACTAAAGTAGATAAATTTGTACCTAAATCTAACGGATTTTCTACGTGGCAACTGGGACCCCCAAAATAATGTGCCAATTAGACTTTTTTTTACTCGTTCACCCTTTTAATAAGGAATTTTTACATGTGTATACTATATAGCAAATCTTATTACCAACCATGTTTAAGGTTTGTGTTTATTACATTTAAGCATACCAAGTTTCAATTTATGTACCATAATTCAATTTAAGGCATTAATTAAGTTAGGCAAAATACCTTAGTACCCCCCTAAACTATTTGAGAATTATTATTTTCCTCCCTAAACTATCTCTAGTTCGAATTACCCCCCTCAACTTGGCCTTTTGAGAATAATTACCCCCTAAATGCTTATGTGGCAAAAAAGTGTGGGTACACTCACCTGCCATGTGGATTTTTCTGTCCATGTGGCATTTTCGTGAAAAGTAAAAAAGAATTTTTATCTTTTTAAGAATATTATTTTTTAAATAATCTTTTTCGAATACAATTTATAATAAAATTTGGATAGAACGACATTAGTTAGGCTAAATATTTTTATTTGTTCAAAAATAATAAAATTTTAGTTAATCTTTTTTTGAATTTGACCTGAAAATAAAGATTTATACAATTAAAATAAATAGTTAATGCATCTAAAAATTTATAAAATATAGTTTGAAATTAATTATTCTGGCTAAAATTTTTTATATATCTCTAAATTACAGTGCTCCAATTTTGTTTTACGGATTTTACCTAAAAAAAGTAAAAATACACAGTTGAAATAAATAGTCATTGCATCGCAAAAGAATAAATAAAAAGAGTATACAATTACAAGAAATAACAAGTGCAATTGTACACTCTTTTTATTTCTTCTTTGATTCAATGATTATTTATTTCAACTATGTATTTTTATAACTTTTTAGATGTCTTGATTATTTATTTCAATTGTATAAATTTTTATTTTCAAGTAATATTCAAAAAAAGATTAACTAAAATTTTATTATTTTTGTACAAATAAAAATATTTAGCATAACTAATGTCGTTCTGTCCAACTTTTATTATAAATTGTATTTAAAAAAATTATCTAAAAAATAATATTCTTAAAAAGAAAAAAATTCACGAAAATGCCACATGGACAGAAAAATCCACATGGCAGGTGAGTGTACCCACACTTTTTGCCACATAAGCATTTAGGGGGTAATTATTCTCAAAAGGCCAAGTTGAGGGGGTAATTCGAACCAGAGATAGTTTAGGGAGGAAAGTAATAATTCTCAAATAGTTTAGGGGGGTACTAAGGTATTTTGCCATTAAGTTATCATTTATTATAGGAGTGTATTTAGGGATAATATCTTCCAATATTTACCTACCCGCTTATCTCTCTTCCAATTTTTAAAATTTTCGTACCTCACTCCCCACCCCCTCCCCACGATTTCCCCCCAGTACATTTTTTCCCTCACGTTTTTTTGTGTTGTTCAGTTCTTTTCCACCTTTTCCGTATAGTAGAACACAACTTCCTTCTTCTCCATTAACTTCCCCTCCATTTTTTTCTAGTTCAACTTTCAACAAAATCATGAAGAATCAATATACTCCTAAAAAAAACCTACAAAAGAGGTTTTAACTGATGTTCCTTCTTTCGATTTAGGTGTTTTAACACCTAAATCTTCTGCCAAAAACCAACAGAATACACATGCAAAATCTATATATCTTCCATATTTATCTCAATTACCATTCGATTTTAGCATAATTGTAACTTTTGCCATGATTTTGTGTAGATAACCGAAAAAAAACTTTAAGAACTGAATAGGTATGAGATCAGAGCTGTCGTTCAGTTGTATATCTATAATTGAAGAACAAAGATTGAGAAGAATAGTTTGTAGAAGAAAATTGTATTTCTACAATTTGAATTTTTGATAATTCTGCATTTTTTGAGAATAGAAGTGAGAAGATATTTTCCGCTCAGTTGAAGAAGGAGCTTTTTTCGCAACTACAGATTCGTTTTCCTGTTGACATATATGTTCTTACCCATTGAAGGAATTTTATAGGAAAGCCTAAGTGTTCCAAACTCTGCTCCAAGTATATCCATTCCACTGAGTCATAAGCTTTCATCATGTCCACCTTCAGTATGCATCTGGGAGATATATGTTTTGTCACGACCCAAACTAGTCGTGATGGCACCCAACTCTAAATCTAGGCTTCAAACCACTCGTGATGGCGCCCAACTCTAAAGCTAGGCAAGCCTGACCAACCTTCATTCCCAAATCAACCGTAAACCTTAAAACCGATAATTTAAATAGAATATAATAGTTTTAGAATAATAACCCAATATTTATAGAAGAATAATACTGAGAGATACGATGTCTGGTAAAAACACTCCCAAAAGATCTGGGGTAACGAGTCTAGAGCCTCTAAACAAAATTGGATAACAACATCTGAACGAAAATATCCAGGTCTGGAAGTGTATACATAAATAAAACTGAAATAGAAAGAGTAGCCAGGTCCTGTGAACATCAAGGAGCTACCTCAACAACTCTGATCAACTCTAGAACAAAGGCTGCTCAGCTAAGCCTCTGGTGTACCTGAATCTACACACAAGGTGCAGAGAGTAGGGGATGTAACGACCCCACCCATCTTCACGGGAGTTATCGCCCAGTTTTTCCCATTTTATGCTTCTATATGTTGCATTTATGTGTTTGGAGAATTTAAAGCAATTCGAATAGATTTCGGTTAGAAATGAGGCAATTAGTTTCTTTATAGGAAGGTTAGTTTGGAAAAGTCAATCGAATGTTGACTTATGCGTTAGAGGGCTCGGAATGGATTTTTGATGATTCAACTAGTTTCGGGGGATGATTTGTGACTTAGGAGCGCAATCCGAATTGAATTTGAAGGTTCGATGTAGAATTAGGCTTGAATTGGCTAAGGTTGGATTTTGGCAAATTCCGGTTGATAGGTGAGATTTTGATCCGAAGGTCAGAATGGAATTCCTAGAGTTTCTTTAGCTTCGATATGTGATTTGTGATGTGTGTGAAAAATTTCAGGTTATTCGGACGTCATTTGGTTGGATTTTTGATTGAATGCGTGTTCGGAAGTTCTTGAAGAACTTAGGCTTGAATCCGATGTGAATTGATGGTTTCAGTGTCGTTAGGTGTGTTTTGATGGTTGGAACAAGTTTGGATGATTTTTTGGGATATGTTGGTGCCTTTGGTTGAGGTTCCGGGGGCCTCGGGTGTGTTTCGGGTTGTGATCACGCTCTTATTTGATGTTTCAATGTCGTATGTTTGGATATAAAGGGGTACCATATTGAAAAAATGAGCTCTGATTACTGTTTTGAATGAATCATTAGATCCGTACCGTAATTACGGACCCGTATAAAAAAGAATCATCGCATTTGGATATCGTATAAGGATTTTATGGACATTTTACTAAGGTTGTCCAGATTTTCAGGTTAATGATGAAATTGCCCCTGACGGCGTATTAAAACCCCGCACGATTTATAAATTGTAAAACCTACATATCTCCTTCATTATAAGGTCAAATTGAGTGATTCAAAAGCCTAAATTCATTATAATTTCACAAGGAATCCATTGGGAGTAGTAAAACGCATGAACAATATATCTATAATAAGCAGATCGAGTTTTCTTCCAATTTTGGAACGGGAAGAAGCTTCTGAGGCAATTTTTAAGAGAGAATTCGTGGAATTTTATCAGGTAAGAGTTCTTAGACTCGGATTATATTGTTATGATATAAAAACATTGATTAAACACTGAAAAACCAAGAATTTAAGGGGTAAAAAATGGAGGTTAGGGCTTGAAACCTAAGAAGGTGTAAAGTTGAATTTGAGGGGTCAAACAGACTCCGGTTTTGATGAAATTTATATGCACAGACTCGTGATAAGATGAGGAATCCGTTGGTATGATTTTTAGATTTTTTTGAGAAGCGGGCCCGGGGCACAGGTTTTACCAATTTCGTGAATTTTAGTACTTTTCGAGTATTTTTGATTGGGTTATATCTTTGACCTATATTTATGTATTCGCTATGGTTTTTGCTATATTTGACACGCGAGGAGGTCGAAACGAAAGGAAAAGGCATTACGGACCAGTCTACGACCGATTAAAGGTGAGTAGTTGATGTATATGATGGCCCGAGGGTTTGAAACCCCGTCTTATCACGTTGTGACGCTATTTAGGGCGTGACTCGCATCCCATGGCAGGTGCGAGATTGTTTATGACTGGGGATTGTGACTTGGTCCATCCCGAACAAGGATGTTTCTATATTGGAAATTGATAAACACCCTGTATTGAATATATCTGGGCTTATTGCCGTGTTTGGGGCCTTGTGCCGATCTATAGCATCCTTAGAAGATGAATATCATTGTGATAGCATGCTTTGTATAATCATTAATCTCAGTCCTGTGCTTAATCACTATTATGAAATGCTAAGTCAATTTTCCTGAAGTTAAATATCTAAAGTATATTCTTCTTAATAAATTGGAAATTGGGAAATTAATTGAATCTGTTACGTGACTCATATGCATAATGTGGACTGAGTATGGATCAGGCTGCATGTCGCATCGAATGTTATGATTGAGTATGGATCGGGCTGCATGCCGCAGCGAATATTATGATTATATTGCGCTTGGGCTGAAGGAACCCCTCCGGAGTCTGTACACACCCCCAGTGAGCGTTGTCGATGTTATATGGATCGGGCTACACACCGTAACGGTCATGTGCATTCATGCATTGTTATTTACTTGTTCTAGCTGTCATTTCCTGTTGCTGTTGGTTAGTAGTAAGGTATCGCACTGTTAGTTTTAGCTTTACTTTGTGGCATTTCGTGGATTTCTTATCTTCAGACATTTTATATGCTTATTACTCACTAAGTACTTACTACTCACCCCTACTCCCTACACCTTGTGTGCAGATTCAGGTACACCGGAGGCTTAGCTGAGCAGCCTTTGTTCCAGAGTTGATTAGAGTTGTTGAGGTAGCTGCTTGACGTTCGCAGGACCTGGCTACCCTTCCTATTTCGGTTTTATTTATATATACATTTCCAAACTTGGATATTTTTGTTTTGATATTGCTATGCAGTTTTGTTTAGAGGCTCTAGACTCGTGACCCCAGATCTTTTGGGAGTGTTATTATTAGACATTATATCTCTCAGTATTATTCTTCTATAAATATTGGGTTATTAATTCTAAATTATTATATTCTCTTTAAATTGTCGTTTTTGAGGTTTACGGTTGATTTGGGAATGACGGTTGGTCAGGCTTGCCTAGCTTTAGGGTTGAGCACCATCACTGTCACGACCCAAACCCTGGTCGTGATGGCGCCCAACTCAATACTAGGCAAGCCCGACCTTATTATCCCTTAAACCGGCCAGTTATTAATCAAATTAAACTTAAACAGTAAATGATCATATCAGGTGATAAGCGAAATGTAAAAGCATACAAATTACGGTCCCAACCATATCGAGGTGTCACGAGACTGAGCCTCTACAGAATGACATCCTAATACAAACAAGTCTAGGCAAATGGAAATCAACAAGATGGTAAAGAAGGAGAAAACAGGCTCTGCGGACGCTGGCAGCTATCTCGTAATCTCCGCAAAAGTAGATAAGGATCAGCAGCTACAATGTCTCAACTGCTCTCGGGCACCTGTGGATCTGCACAGAAAGTGCAGGGGAGTGGGGTGAGTATATTTCAACTCAGTGAGTAATAATAATAAACAATAACTGAAAGTATGAACTCCTGTGCTATCACTTAGCAGTTCTAAGGCAACCCTCACAGGTGCGTCATCATTGTGGTAAGTACTCTGATCTCCAATCTACATCTATCTCTACAAGACCCCACACTGATCAAACCCTCACTCGTACCCCTACGGTGTACGGCCATCTCAATATATGAAGACACATTCATATGTCTATAATGTATAAGTATTTAAGTAGGTAATAAGATATGAATAAGTATAATACTGCGGCGTGACACCCGCTCCAATACATATACCGCTGCGGCGCGCAGCCCGCTCCATTTGACATCGACGACGCTCACTGGGGGTGTATACAGACATTGGAGGGGCTCCCTTGGTCCAAGCGCTATGATACTACGGTGTGCAGCCCGATCCACACATGTATTATTGCGGCGTGCAGTCCGGTCCAATATATATATGTATATATATTTATACTGCTGCGGCGCGCAGCCCGATCCCATAATATACACCAGCGCTCACTGAGAATGTGTGCAGACTCAGACTCCGAAGGGGCTCCTACAGCCCAAGCGCAATAATTATGTGGCGTGCAGTCCGATCCACATGTATATATTACTACGGCGTGCAGTCCGATCCAATATAGGTATATATATAAGTAATACCTCATAATGGTTCCTCGACCCTGTCCCAGTTAGTATATACTTGGCCTCTCAGGCCCAATATAATATATCACAGTGGGTCCTTGACCCTGTCTCAGTCAATATAGACTTGGCCTTCCAGGCCCAATATAACATCTCATAGTGGGTCTTTGACCCTATCTCATCTCAATCGGTATAGACTTGGCCTTTCAGGCCCACTCAGCTAGAACAAGGAATTCCACCCTAGATAATCTCTCTCAATGTACACATCTAGTACGGGCTCATATTATGCTATACAACTAGATCTATGGCTGAGTGTATGTTTCCAACACGATATAAGGGTCACCTAGCTCTATAGGTTCCCTAATGCTCTACAGATCGGCACAAGGCCCCAAACATGACTATTAGCCCAATTGCACAGTTATAATCTCATTAACAGTCATAAAACACAGTATTCTATTAGCCGGGAAGGACCAAGTCCGAACCCCCAATCACAATGTCACCACGCCCGTCATAGAACGCGTGTCTCATCCCAATATAGCGCTGTGAAGTGCTAGTACGTGGTTTCAAACCCTCAGTACATTGTTTACTACTACCACTAACCTCGAAGCGGTAGAAGCTTCAATCCGCCTTGCGCTTGCCTCGCAAATCAATCTCCTCGGATGCCAAATCTGCTCAAAATCATAGAGAATGCATCAATATATGCTAATTTCACGCAATTCATTCGAAATAACCCAAATTGTATCAAAACCCACAAAGTTGTCAAAACCCGACTTTTGGTGCGCTTCTCGAAAAATTATAAAAGTTACATATTCGAAACGCTCGTCTCAATACGAGTCTAGGAATATCAAATTTACCAAATTCGAACTTCATTTGCCCGCTCAAATCTGTATTTTTCTACAATTTTAGCCTAGGGCTAAAACCCACATTTAATCCTCCATTTTTATAGAAATAATCCATGATTTCATGATAAAAACGTGTAATTAAACCACAAAACTTACCTCCGACAATATCCCGATGATCTCCCAACTATTTCCCGTCACTTTCTCACTCTAGAGCTCAACAATGGGGGTTTATGAAATGAAACCCGTATGTGAAATGTTTCTGGTTTTAATTCACTGCCTGGGATTTTTCTTCTACGCGTTCGCGTTCCTTGCCACGCGTTCGCGATGCCCAGCTCCGGATTAACCTTCACGAACGCGACCTCCCCCAACGCATTCGTGATGCACTAGCTCCCAGCCGTCTAATTTTCCTTCTACGCGTTCGCGATACCCCTCACGCGAACGCGATGCACACCTTCACAAACCTACGCGAACGCGACATCCTGAACGCGATCGCGAAGCTCAAGAATCCTGGCCTATGTGAATGCTATACCTTGCCTCGCGATCGCGATGCTTAACTCGCTTGGCCTTCGCGAACGCGGCCCATGCCACGCGAACGCGAAGGCCTGGATTTTGCCCAGTGATCTGCAATTTTCTGTAGATTTTTAAGTTCCAAAAGTGCCGGAAGATGGTCCGGATTCACCCCGAGGTCCCCGGGGACCCCAACAAAAACCACCAACATACTCCAAAACATGATACGAACTTGTTCCAATCCTAAAAACACCATCCTAAAAATCAAAATCACCAATTACACACGGATTCAAGCCTAATTTTCTTCCAAACTTCCGAAACCGACATTCGATCAAGAACCCGACCAAACTACCTCCGAATGACCTGAAATTTTGCAGGAACATCCAAAATCACCTAACGGATCTACTGCAACTGTCGAAATTCCATTCCGATCCCGGATCAAAATCTCACCTACAGTTCGGATTTTGCCAAAATTCAACCTTAGCCAATTCAAGCCTATTTCTACGCCGGACCTCCAAATTCAATTCCGATTGCTCCCCTAAGTCACAAATAACCTCCCGAAACTAACCGAATCATCAGAATCCAATTCCGAGCCCTCTAACAATAGTCAACTCCGTGTTGACTTTCCTTATTCAAGTTTCCTTCAAAAAGGCTATATGCCTCATTTTCAATCCAATTCACTCCTAACTCCCACGATAGACTCTAACACTGATATAAAAGCATGAAACATGTAATTTCAACATAACGGGGTGGTAATTCCTGTGACGACGGGTCGGGTCATCACATTCTCCCCCTCTTAAGCAAACACTCGTCCTCGAGTGGGTCAAGAAACATGCCTGAAGTCTCAAACAAGTGTGGATATCGGCTCCGCATCTCCTGCTCAACCTCCCAAGTAGCCTCCTCCACCGGCCAACTTCTCTACTGCACCTTGACTGAAGCGATCTCCTTGGAGCTCAACTTTCGAACCTGTCTACCCAGAATAGCCACTGGCTCCACATCATAAGATAGATCACCATCAAGCTGAATGGTACTGAAGTCTAATATATGAGACGGATCCCCAATGTACTTTCGGAGCATAGACACATGGAATACTGGATGAACGCTAGATAAGCTGGGTGGCAAGGCCAACTCATATGCCACCTCTCCAACTCTCCCGAGTATCTCAAAAGGACCAATGTACCGGGGACTCAGCTTTCCCTTCTTCCCGAACCTCATGACACCCTTCATGGGTGAAACTTTCAACAATACTCTGTCACCAACCATGAAAGACAACTCTCGAACTCTACGGTCTGCATAACTTTTCTGGCGAGACTGAGCTATGCGAAGCCTCTCCTGGATCAACTTTGCTCTATCCAGAGCATCCTGAACTAACTCAGTCCCTATCAACCTATCCTCACCAGGCTCAAACCATTCGACGGGAGATCTACACCGTCTGCCATACAATGCCTCGTAAGGGGCCATCTGAATACTCGACTGATAGCTGTTGTTGTAGGCAAACTCAGCAAGTGGCAAGAACTCGTCCCACGAACCAACAAAGTCAATCACACATGCCCGCAATATATCCTCCAGGATCTGAATAGTGCGCTCCGACTGCCCGTCTGTCTGGGGGGTGAAATGCGGTGCTCAACTCAACCCGCGTACCCATCTCTCGCTGAAATGCTCTCCAAAAATGAGAAGTGAACTGAGTGCCTCTGTCAGATATAATAGACACTAGGATCCCATGCAACCTGACAATCTCCCGAATAAAGATTGTCGCCAACCGCTCCGATGAGTAAGTAGAACAAACTAGGATGAAATATGCGGACTTGGTCAGCCGATCAACAATCACCCATACAGAATCAAACTTCCTCGCTGTCCGAGGGAGTCCAGTAACAAAATCCATGGTGATCTTCTCCCATTTCCACTCGGGAATGACCTTACGCTGAAGAACACCGCCCGGTCTCTGATGCTCATACTTAACCTGTTGGCAATTGAGGCACTTAGCTACATGCCTGACAATATCCATCTTCATTCTCCTCCACCAGTAGTGTTGTCTCAAATCTTGGTACATATTTGTGGCACCTGGGTGAATAGAGTACCGCAAACTGTGTGCCTCCTCAAGTATCAACTCCCGCAAACCATCTGCATTGGGCACGCATATACGGCCCTGCATCCTCAGAACACCATCACTGTCGATAGTCACATCTCTAGCATCATTGTGCAACACTTTGTCCTTAAGTACAAGCAAATGTGGGTCATCATACTGTCGTTCCCTGATGCGATCATATAAGGAAGATCGAGAAACAACACAAGCCAACACTCGACTCGGCTCCGAAATATCCAACCTCACTAGCCGATTGGCTAGGGCATGAACGTCATAAGCAAATGGCCTCTCCCCAACTGGGATGAAAACTAGGCTGCCCATACTGACCGCCTTCCAACTCAAAGCATCGGCCACCACATTGGCCTTCCCCAGATGATTCAAGATGGTGATGTCATAATCTTTAAGCAATTCCAACCACCTCCGCTGTCTCAAATTAAGGTCCTTCTGTCTAAATAAGTGTTGAAGACTACGATGATCCGTGTACACCTCACACGAGACACCATACAGGTAATGCCTCCAAATCTTCAAAGCATGAACTATGGCTGCTAGCTCCAAATCATGAACAGGGTAGTTCTTCTCATGGGGCTTCAACTGGCGAGAAGCATAAGCAATGACCCTACCCTCCTACATCAACACACAACCAATGCCAACTCCTGAGGCATCATAATACACAGTATAAGGATCTGAAGTTGACGATAGTATCAAGACTGGTGTTGTGGTCAGTGTTGTCTTGAGCTTCTGAAAGCTCTCCTCGCACTCCTCGGACCATATGAAAGGAACACCCTTCCGAGTCAATCTAGTCAAGGGTGAAGCAATAGAAGAGAATCCCTGAACGAATCGACGATAATACCCTGCCAATCCCAGAAAGCTACGAATCTCAGTAACTGAGGTCGGTCTGGGCCAACTCTGCACTGCCTCGACCTTCCTCGGATCTACCTGAATACCATCACGGGACACCACGTGTCCTAAGAATGCCACGGACTCAAGCCAGAACTCACATTTGGAGAACTTGGCATACAACTTCTCCTCTCTCAATCTCTGCAACACAATACTCAAGTGTCGAGCATGCTCCTCCTGGCTACGAGAGTAGACTAGTATGTCATCAATGAATATAATCACAAATGAATCAAGATAGGGCTTGAACACACTGTTCATCAGATGCATAAATGCTGCTGGGGCGTTGGTCTGCCCAAAAGACATCACAAGAAACTCATAGTGACCATATCTGGTCCTGAATGCAGTCTTCATAATGTCGGACTCTCTAATCTTCAGCTGATGGTAGCCTGAACAAAGATCAATCTTTGAGAACACCCTAGCTCCCTGGAGCTAATCAAATAAATCATCAATACGAGGCAGAGGATACTTATTATTCATTGTTACTTTGTTTAGCTGCCTGTAGTCAATACACATTCTCATAGAGCCATCTTTCTTCTTAACAAACAGGACCGGTGCACCCCACGGTGACACACTCGGCCGAATGAACCCCTTATCTAGGAGTTCCTGGAGCTACTCCTTCAATTCCGTCAGCTCAGTTGGTGCCATCCGATATGGAGGAATAGAAATAGGCTGAGTGCCTGTCACCAAATCAATCCCAAAATCAATATCCCCGTCCGGCGGCATGCCTGGTAGGTCTGAGGGAAACACATCAGGAAAGTCTCGCACAATTGGAACAGAATCAATACTGGGAGTCTGGGCCTCGACCTCCTGCACAAATGCTAAATAAGAGAGACATCCCTTCCCAACCATTCGTTGGGCCTTGAGGAAAGATATTACCCTGCTAGGTACATACTTAGTCGTGCCTCGCCACTCGATCCTCTGAATGCCCGGCATAGCCAAAGTGACTGTCTTAGCATGACAGTCCAGAATAGCATGACATGGAGATAGCCAGTCCATGCCCAATATAACATCAAAATCAATCATGCTGAGAAGCAACAGGTCTACTCGGGTCTCCAGACCTCCAATAGTGACCAAACGGGACCGGTATACGTGGTCCACAACAATAGTATCCCCTACCGGGGTAGATACATGCACTGGCAGCTCAAGATACCCTCGGGTCGTGCCCAAATGGGGAGCAAAATATGTAGACACATAAGAATAAGTAGAACCAGGATTGAACAATACTGAGGCATCTCTATGGCAGACTGAAATAATATCTGTGATAACTACATCAGAAGCAACGGCCTCGGATCGGCCCTGAAAAGCATAACATCTAGCCTGTCCGCCTGATCGGCCTCCCCCTCGAGAGCGACCCCTAGCTGTCTGACCCTCACCCCTAGCTGGCGGGGCGGGTGCTGAAGTAGAAGGACCAGATGACGAGGGCAGCCCCCTCTGCTGATAAGATCTGGAAACAAGACGGGGACACTCCCTACGGTGGTGCCCAAACTCTCCACACTCGTAGCAACTGCCCGGTGCTGGGGACTGAGACTGATAAGGACCTCTGGCGCTGGAGTGGCCAACTGATGAACTAGGCCGAGATGAACCCTGAGCGGATGGGGCCTGTGAAGAACTATGAGCTGGCATGGCACCGAGAGATGGCTGGCTCTGGTGCGAACCCTGATAACCCTGTCTAGGTGACCATCTGCGACGATCTGAGCGACCCGACTGCGAAGTTCTGAAAGAGCGACCTCCGCTCTGCTGACTTTGGCCTCTGGTCTGGGTGCTACTGGAACTAGCTGCACCTCGAGACCTCTTGGCCTCCCTCTCATCCCACTCTCTGCGACGATCTGTCTCTATGTCACGAGCAATATCCACAGCATCCTCAAATGTACGGCTCAAAACCCTCTCCCGAGGCATCAGAATACGAATGGGATAAATGAGGCCGTCCACGAAGCATCCAATCCTCTTTCTGTCGGAATGAACCAACCACGGTGCATATCGGGACAACTCTGTAAACCTGATCTCATACTCTGACACTGACATGTCCCCCTGACGGAGACCCTCAAACTGCCTACGCATTTCCTCTCTCTGAGATCGAGGTACCCATTTCTCCAAGAACATAGTGGAGAACTCTGGCCATGATAGTGGTGCTGCCCCTGCTGGCCTGCGACGCTCATAAGCCTCCCACCAAGCGAAAGCTGGACCCTGAAACTGAAAGGTAGTGAAAGATAACCCCACTAGACTCCAAGATCCCTGCCGTACGAAGCATCCGACGGCACTTGTCCAGAAAACCTTGGGCATCCTTGCCCGGAGCACCAGTGAACACTAGAGAAGATAGTCTAGTGAACCTCTCGAGACGACGCTGCTCATCGTCCGTCATAGCTGGGACCTTGTCCCCCTGAACCTGATCTGCTGGCTGAACCGGAACCACAGGCTGAACTAGAGGAGCCTCTGGTGTCTGTATGCCCTGCACTGCTGGCTCTGGAGTGCGTACTGCGGGGGTCTGACGATCCCTGATGCAGCTGCTGCACTAGTAACTGAAAACCGCCTGTGCTAGGCCAGTGCAGACTGCTAGTATCTGAGCCAGGGTCTCCTGTAGACCCGGAATGACAATGGGCATAGCTGGTGCCTGATCTGGTGCTACTGGCAGCTCTGCAACTGGGGGCTGTGGGTCAGCTGGTACTGCATCAGCCGCCCGACCTCCGCCACGACCACAGCCGCGTCCACGGCCTCTAGTAGGTGGTAGTGGTGGTCTTCCTCCTCGACCGGATGGTCGAGTTCTCTCCATCTGCGTGAGAATAGAATGTCAAAGTTCAGTTCAAGTCAAAAGTAATCGCACGACAAGAATTTCAAGAATTGAACCTTTCCTTAAAAATGTTTGCAGCCTCCCGAGGATAAGTACAGGCGTCCCCGTACCGATCCACGAGACTGTACTAAACCGGCTCAAGACTCGCGAGACCTGTTAACCTAGGCTCTGATACCAACTTGTCACGACCCAAACCCTGGTCGTGATGGCGCCCAACATAATGCTAGGCAAGCCCGACCTTATTATCCCTTAAACCGGCCAGTTATTAATAAAATTAAACTTAAATAGTAAATGATCATATCAGGTGATAAGCGAAATGTAAAAGCATACAAATTACGGTCCCAACCATATCGTGGTGTCACGAGACTGAGCCTCTACAGAATGACATCCTAATACAAACAAGTCTAGGCAAATAGGAAGTCAACAAGATGATAAAGAAGGAGAAACAAGCTCTGCGGACGCTGGCAGCTACCTCGTAATCTCCGCAAAAGTAGAAAAGGATCAGCAGCTAAAATGTCTCAACTGCTCTCGGGCACCTGTGGATCTGCACAGAAAGTGCAGGGGAGTGGGGTGAGTATATTTCAACTCGGTGAGTAACAATAATAAACAATAACTGAAAGTAAGAACTCCTGTGCTATCACTTAACAGTTCTAAGTCAACCCTCACAGGTACGTCATCACTGTGGTAAGTACTCTGATCTCCAAAATCCACATCTATCTCTACAAGATCCCACACTGATCAAACCCTCACCCGTACCCCTACGGTGTACGTCCATCTCAATATATGAAGACACATTCATATGTATATAATGTATAAGTATTTAAGTAGGTAATAGGATATGAATATGTATAATGCTGCGGCGTGCAGCCCGCTCCAATACATATACCGCTGCGGCGCGCAGCCCGCTCCATTTAACGTCGACGGCGCTCACTGGGGGTGTATACAGACTTCGGAGGGGCTCCCTAGGCCCAAGTACTATTATACTGCGGCGTGCAGCCCGATCCACATATATATTATTGCGGTGTGCAGTCCGATCCAATATATATATGTATATATATTTATACTACTGCGGCGCGCAGCCCGATCCCATAATATACACCAGCGCTCACTGAGAATGTGTGCAGACTCAGACTCCGAAAGGGCTCCTACAGCCCAAACGCAATAATACTGCAGCGTGCAGTCCGATCCACATGTATATATTACTGCGGCGTGCAGTCCGATCCAACACATATACTGCTGCGGCGTGCAGCCCGATCCAATATACGTATATATATAAGTAATACCTCATAATGGGTCCTCGACCCTGTCCCGGTTTGTATATATTTGGCCTCTTAGGCCTAATATAATATATCACAGTGGGTCCTTGACCCTGTCTCAGTCTAGACTTGGACTTTCATGCCCAATATAACATCTCATAGTGGGTCCTTGACCCTATCTCATCTCAATCAGTATAGACTTGGCCTTGCAGGCCGGCTCAGCTAGAACAGGGAATTCCACCCTAGATAATCTCTCTCAATGTACACATCTAGTACGGGCTCATATTATGCTATACAGCTAGAGCTACGGCTGAGTGTATGTTTCCAACATGATATAAGGGTCACCTAGCTCTATAGGTTCCCTAATGCTCTACAGATCGGCACAAGGCCCCAAACATGGCTATTAGCCCAATTGCACAGTTATAATCTCATTAACAGTCATAAAACATAGTATTATATTAGCCGGGAAGGACCAAGTATGGACCCCAATCACAATGTCACCACGCCCGTCATAGAACGCGCGTCTCATCCCAATATAGCACTGTGAAGTGCTAGCACGGGGTTTCAAACCCTCAGTACATTGTTTACTACTACCACTCACCTCGAACCGGTAGAAGCTTCAATCCGCCTTGCGCTTGCCTCGCAAATCAATCTCCTCGGATAACAAATCTGCTCAAAATCATAAAGAATGCATCAATATATGCTAATTTTACGCAATTCATTCGAAATAACCCAAATTGTATCAAAACCCACAAAGTTGTCAAAACCCGACTTTTGGTGCGCTTCTCGAAAAATTATAAAAGTTACATATTCGGAACCCTCGTCTCAATACGAGTCTAGGAATATCAAATTTACCAAATTCGGACTCTATTTGCCCGCTCAAATCGGTATTTTTCTACAATTTTAGCCTAGGGCTAAAACCCACATTTCATCCTCCATTTTCATAGAAATAATCTATGATTTCATGATAAAAACGTGTAATTAAACCACGAAACTTACCTCCGACAATATCCCGATGATCTCCCAGCTATTTCCCGTCACTTTCTCACTCTAGTGCGTAACAATGGGGGTTTATGAAATGAATCCCGTATGTGAAATGTTTCTGGTTTTAATTCACTGCCTGAGACTTTTCTTCTACGCGTTCGCGTTCCTTGCCAAGCGTTCGCGATGCCCAGCTCCGGATTAACCTTCGCGAACACGACCTCCACCAACACGTTCGCGATGCACTAGCTCACAGCCGTCTGATTTACCTTCTATGCGTTCGCGATACCCCTCACGCGAACGCGATGCACACCTTCACAAACCTACGCGAACGCGACATCCTGAACGCGATCGCGAAGCTCAAGAATCCTGGCCTACGCGAACGCGATACCCTGTCTCGTGATCGCGATGCTTAACTCGCCTGGACTTCACGAACGCGGCCCATGCCACGCAAACGCGAAGGCCTGGATTTTGCCCAGTGATCTGCAATTTTTCTCCAGATTTTTAAGTTCCAAAAGTGGCGGATGATGGTCCGGATTCACCCCGAGGCTCCCGGGACCCCAACGAAAACCACCCACATACTCCAAAACATGATACGAACTTGTTCCAATCCTAAAAACACCATCCTAAATATCAAAATTACCAATTACACACGGATTCAAGCCTAATTTTTTTCCAAACTTCCGAAACCGACATTCTATCAAGAACCCGACCAAACGACCTCCGAATGATCTGAAATTTTGCAGGCACATCCAAAATCACCTAACGGAGCTACTACAACTCTCGTAATTCTATTCCGACTCCCGGATCAAAATCTCACCTACCGTTCGGATTTCGCCAAAATTCAACCTTAGCCAATTCAAGCCTATTTCTACACCGGACCTCCAAATTCAATTTCGATTGCTCCCCTAAGTCACAAATCACCTCCCGAAACTAGCCGAATCATCAGAATCCGATTCCGAGCCCTCTAACTAAATAATCAACTCCGGGTTGACTTTCCTTATTCAAGTTTCCTTAAAAAAGGTTATATGCCTCATTTTCAATCCAATTCACTCCTAACTCCCCCGATAGACTCTAACACTGATATAAAAGCGTGAAACATGTAATTTCAACATAACAAGGTGGTAATTCCCGTGACGACGGGCTGGTTCATCACAATCACGATCGGGTTTAGATCGTGACAAGTTGGTATCAGAGCCTAGGTTACTAGGCCTCGCGAGTCATGAGCCGTTTTAATAGGCTCTCGCAGATTGGTACGTAGACGTCCGTATCTATCCTCAGGAGGCTACGGAACCTTACTCTTGAAATTCCTTTCACACGTCTATATGCGCACGCGAGCACTCAGTAATATATTTGCCTTGATGGCCGGTGATTCCCCGATCTAGGGGCGAGATGTAATCTTCGTGAGTTCATGTTGGGCCAGTTTGGAGGACTTGAGGCCGAATCTTCGCCTATGGCTTAAGCACCGAGGTGCTGATTTTGCGAGTTGGTATTATGAACTTATATGTTCAGGATTATCTTTAATTGTGGGAATGTCAGCTAGATAGCTACGTGATGAGTATATTGGTGTGTTGTGGTGTATCTATGTGACATGGAATTGTCGAAGAAATACTGCTAGATGATAGATGAACTGTTAGGTGTATGATTCCTATTGTGATCTGTTGTGTAGCCCCGAGTTATGGGTGCGTGAAAAATATTTTTGTATCTACTAGATGGAAATTTAAGTGCAATACTTGCGGCGGTATGAGTTCAGACTCAGGAAGATTAAATTGGATGTATTATGTGTATGTCGGTGGAAGGTATTTTCTATGTGTCATGATTCGAATAGGTGCAATGCATGTCCATGTATCAATTTTGATAATATAATACAGGTAGTATTGAGATTTAATGTTGTCGATATACATTGTGATGTTTTATCGAGTTGTAGCTGTTGTTAGGATAGTTTTGGTGATTCTCTGGCAGGTGGATAGACCCAATTACAAAGGAAACTCTACCAAAATGTTTGAAAAAATTTGGGACTTAGTAATAATTTGGTCGTCTAGAGAGTAGGCTTAACTGTTATGTGAGTGAATGCAAGAAAATGCAGAAGAGTTAAAATTCTAGATGATTTGTGTTTTCACAAGCTTATAAAAGATCAAGTTTAATCTCACCATGGTATTACGACATCAATAGAGTATATGGATTGAGATATATATAGCTTCGAGATAAGTTGGGGAGGTTGCCATTGATTAGCTGATTGCAGGATTATGTGCTACGTTGGTTCTGTCTTAAAGTATACTGGCGAACCAGTTCTGGTTGCAGAAATTGAGCTAAGAACGACACGAGTGAAGGAAATTTTTTGACAAGATGTCAAGAGATCGGATGAGCGTGAAGGAAGTTTTGATGGTTAAGATAAATTAGTATTGTGTTTAGCGTCACCTGAGAGCGGTGTTGTGTCCTGGTTAATGATTCTTGATCGCTCTTCAGAGTTAGTACGATCGGTGGTTTGGAGGTACGCCCCAAATATTATTGTGGTAGTTTGTGGGAGTGTGTCCCACTGGAAGAATATATAAGTGTGGCATGTGGTTACTTGATTGGTTGATGATGTAAACCAAGTATGAAGGTTGTGATGGTGTCATTAAATTAAAGATTCATGCCTTGAGGGAACTTGGCATATTGGGTTGTGAATTGGGGAGGATTACTCCGATTATGATGATTGTTCTTGTGTTCTATGAAGAAAATATAAGTTATTATGGATCTTTGAAAGGTTATTAGAGTAGTTCATTGTGATCAGAATCGGCTTGAAGTCGGTGGATAGATTGATTATGAACAATGGCTCTATATCAGGCCAGATGTGTGCATTTTTGTAACGCGGTCCTCGTGAAGGAGTAGTTAGGTTGATGTTTTGTTGTCAGATATTTCACGTAGTGATGCATTGCGCTGGGTGAGTTGTGGAACGACTTGAGAAATTTCTATATGTTAAGAATCCGCGTAAGAATGATGTTATATGAGCAACTTGGCTGTTGATATTCCGATTGTACATCGCACCTCAGTTGTGCTTGAGTTTTGTAGCTTATAACGCTATATGTCCCTCAGAGATATTATTATGCACTTAGCATGCATACGACCGATACTCAGTATTATATTGTAATGAGCAAATTTGGCTCGATGTGCATCTCTTTATGTGAGATCTATGCATTGATCGGGTGGCACGCCGCCATGGGTATGTTATTCGGATCGGGTTGCACGCCGCAACAGTGTAATATCGAGTATAGTTTTTTATATGATGTCTTTGTATGCTTTGCTTCCTCTTTTCTAAGGAAAGTTGGTATTAGTTCTTAGGATTTGATAATTCCTTCGCGTTCACGAAGAAGGAAAATATTATGGTCCAGAGATTGCTCTTCGCGAATGCATGAACTAGTATGCGAAAGCGAAGAGTGGAAATAACTATGCGAATGTGTAAGGGGGACGCGGACGCGTGAGGGAGACGGGAACGCGATGAGGGATAAAGTAAAGCTTCGCAAACGCGGGAGTGATATGCAAACACGGAGAAGAATTTCCAAGTGGTCAACAACAAAGCTTCACAAACGCGAAAGGCTTTTCGCGATCGCAAACGAGGACAACAGAAGTAGAAAACAGCAGTTCAAATACAAGGAAAATGAACCGTAACCCAAGCGGAACACACCTTAGGCGCCCGAGACCCTGTCCAAACACACAAACAGTCATATAACCTATCACAGTCTCTCTCGATGTCTCATATCATATTAAAAAATGCCAAAACATCAAATCACACCAAGAATTGCACTTAGGAATTTTTAAACCTTCTAACTTTCGAAACTCGTGCCAAAACCTATCAATTCAACCCGGAATGATTTCAAATTTTGCAGACAAGTTCAAAATGGCATAACGGAGCTAATCCGACTCTTAGAATCATATTTTGACCCTGATATCACAAAAGTCAACTATCGATCAAACTTCTCTATTTTCCAAACTTCAACTTTTCTAACTTTCGCCGAAACACCTCAAAGTACCCTACAGACCTCGAAATTCGAATTCAAACTTTCGTGAGAAGGATGAATTTCTACTACTCTCATGGGATGGGGACGTTCACCTCGACATGTTAAATAAATGCATCTATGGTTCGGGCCGTTTGACCCTCGGTAATGCACAACTTATATTTATATGTTGTTTCAGGCTGTTCGACCCTCGATAGCGCTCAATTTATACTTATATGTTAGATCGGGCAGTTCGCCATCGGCGTGATTTGCGCATGATTGAATTAATTGCTCTAAAATATATAATAAATGATATTGCCTCTTTGGCTTGAGATAAATTGTTAAATAATGAGGAGTAAATTTGGAGATTTCCTTAATTATAATAAAATTTCTTACTTACTTACATGCCTTTTATATAACATATGTTTAAATCATATTATTTGCATTTTATTTATAGCCCATAGTAAGTGTCGTAATTGATCCCTCGTCACTACTTCTTCGAGGTTAGACATGATACTTATTTGGTACGCGTTATTTTCGTAGTCATACTACACTTGCTGTATGTTTTGTTGTACATGCACATGTATGTCTGGCGACGTTATGGGCGCAATGGCGCGATTGATACATGGACTTAGGTGAGTTGTATCTTATGTTACAATCCGCAGCCAGCAAAGTCTCCTTCTAGCATTTATATTTTCTCTCATGTCCAAATGTTGTATTCCGGACATATAATGTATTTCAATTTATTTTTCCTAGTTGATACTCATACACATGTGACATCGGATTCTTTGATCATTATGGGTTATTCAATTGCTAAAAATATATTATTTACTCTTGAAGTTCATCATTTATGTTCAGTTGAAGGAAATTATGATTTCATAAATATTAAAATGAGAACTAAATTAACTAGTTAGTGTTGACGTGCGTGACATTGGTGTTCCGCACCATTAGGACTTCTAATAGATTTTGGGCCGTGACACCAGCTCTGTTTCTCACCAAATTTGACAGACATGTCATAAATACAGTAATGGACCTATTCCATATTCCGGAACTAAAATACGGACCCAATATTAATAAAGTCAAACATTGGTCAAACTTTCAGTCATTAAGTGTTTAGACTTTCAAATTTCGACAAAATGCGATAACTGGGCTAGGAACTTTCGAAGTTGATACCGGACATATGCCCTTCCGAAATTACGATGCGGATCCGCCGGGACTGTCAAAATACGATCCGGATCCGTTTGCTCAAAATGTTGATCGAAGTCAACTCAAATGAATTTTAATGCAAAAATTTCATATTTCTCTGTTTTAACATAAAAGCTTTCGAAAATATATCTAGATTGTGCACGCAAAAAAAAGAGGACTAAGATTTAAGGCTTCAAAGCGCAAAGTTAAGTTCTGAAACATAAGATGACCTATCGAGTCATCACAAGGCATTACGCGGTTAGATACCTATGAATATGTTTTTTCTATGATACCTTTGTTTTTAAGGTTTTTATGCAAAAGTTATAACAAAAGGGGCTAAGTTCACTAGACGTATCCCTTTTACTATCATAACTATGCAAAATGCGTGTATCATTAATAACATTTTCTTTAATTTGAATAAGAGATAAGGTAAACGCATATAAGTATTCTCATTTTTAATTATAAATTTAGCTCAAGTTTGATTTGGTACAAACTATTAATTTTTATCTTTTTTTCGTTAAAAAATATGAGGAATGGGATATGGAAAAGACGGAAACAAGCTGGTGTTATTTCTCTCTATTTTATTTTTGTTAAACGTCCTAAAACGTGGAAGTCCAAGAAATTTGGAATAAAATCCTAAAAGTGACACTTCTTTATCTTTAATCAGAGATCTTCGGTTCTAATTCTGAGTATGAAATTGTCTTTATTAATGAATATTTTACCTTTAATGAGGAACTTTGTTATGCGAATCCGAATTAATCGCGTCCGACGTGAATATCGAAAACCATATGGAAAACCCCAAAAAATGTAAATAATGATAGAGAAAATCCATGAAAAGATCTTTATTTCAGTTCCGTAGGCTTCATACAAGACAATTAGTCACTCTTTTTCTTTCTTTCTTTTTACTGCAAGAAGCGTGTCTATCTCAGCGCAAGCCTTCCCCTCCATTGCTTGCTCTAAAATAGTATACAAAATTTAAATTCATTTTCTCTTGCCTCTGTATGTATTGGTAAATATCTTTTTCCATAGTTAAACTTACCTTTCCTTCAAAGTTCAAAGCACACATCTTTTCATTCTCATTTGACCAGCATGCAGATAAACTCCTTTGAATAAATATTTCACTATCTGTAGAATATAACTCATGAATTAATCAACAAGCTTTAACCTTCTTCTCTTTAACTTTTATTTTTGAAAGAAATGATCACATCTTTTTTTTTTCCAATTAGTTATCAGTTAGATAATTCTTTCTCGTTAAACAAACTGATGGGACAATGAACCATAAAAATCATTTGAGGTCAATATTTATCTTGTTAAATTTCATAAACTGGAAATAAGAATTGTTGAATGGGAAACAAAGAATAGTTAAGGAAAGTTGAACCCTAACTTTGTTTTGTTAAAGATTAGTTTATCGCGTAGCAAATTTTCTTTGGATAAAAAGAACCCAAGGTATACATATCGAGAAGGAAACTGCGTTTTATTTTTATTTTTTTTTACTGTAAAGGGAAAGTAAATTTAGATAAGATAGTGAAAAATTTTCACAATAGATACATCAGTTTAGTAAGGTGAGGTATATATGACAAGGGTAAGAATCTTCCACTTTCAAAATACAGAATGGAGACATTTAATTAATTCTTCATTTTGATGTCATATTTGATTTTACTACTACGAGTGCATGACTAGCTTTGTGACAGCTTACGAAACATTGATAGCAATCTATCTTAAATTCTTTGAGGATTTAACTTCTGACTTTCACAATACTTTTGTTCTTTTGGAGATTTTACTGTCCCAAATTTACCTAATTTTTAAGGTCAAGATTTACTATCTAGAGAAAATTTTGATTGGTTATTAACAACTTCACGGCTAGAAACTATTGCTTAAAATTTCTCGTAGACAAGATGCATATAGATCACCTGAATAAGTACATTTCAAATATGAAAATGAACATAATATCAATACAGTGAAAGATATATTATTCCTTCTTTCTCAATTTATGTTATACAATTTGATTGGACACAAAGTTTAAAAAAGACTTTTAAAATTTGTAATCTAAACAAGCTATAATTATTTGTGTGGCTAAAAACTATCTCAAGATAAACTAAAAAACCTAAAGGTAAATTATTTTCAAGTATTAAAAAGGTATCCTTTATTGGACAAACTTAGATCAAAGCATATCATAAATTGAGAGGAAGGGATATTATATCGAAAGAATTACAAGAAAATACACATGACTTTATACCATAATAAAAAATTACCTATATTTTTAAATTTTACCCGACCTAGCTTCTATTGTACATATCTTAAAAGCACTAGCAAATTCAAAATATGTTTTCTTACAACCATTGCTTTTAAAAGCTATAGAGTTAAATTTGTGTTCTTACAACCATTACTTTCACTCTCTTTTCTTCTCACATCTTCTACATATATGCTTCAAGGGGTCGTATTTTTTCTGCTTCTCCCCATATGTCAACTTGTTGCAATGTAAGAAAATTGAAGAGTAGAGGTCCACCATTGAAGGCCTTTTAAATGTTTTGTTTCGAAAATAAGATTTTTTGTATTTGTTAGTTGTTTGTATTGGGTGTTGTTCCAATTGATTGAAATATCAAAAGGAGTTCAAAATGTAAATTTGAAGTGATTTGGAGTAAATTTGAGTTAAATTTCATAAAAGATGCAAGGAAGAAAACGAAGTCTTTCAGTATAATTATGTATAATAATTATATGAGTTTATAAATACATATTACACACTATTATACACTTTTATACACCTTTATACAAGCGGAGATGAACTTCTTCCACGATTTTCAGTTGCAATTCTTGTTCAAAACCAGTCCAAAACTCCATTAAATTGCATCAAATTTTATATACCACCTCCTTATACTATTTCTAACAAGTCTAAATAACACTCACTCCAAATTTCTCACGAAATCAAAATCGAAATTTAAACCCACATATTTAAGCTTATTAAAAATCTAATTTTCACCACCCAAATGAAATTGGTTTGTTTAACTAATATTTGAGTCATAATTACATTCAAAAATTAACTTAAAAGCTTGAGCAATCTTTTTTAAAAATTAACTACTAATTTAGAGAATCTATTGGAGTTGGATGTTGAATCTTAGTCTATTATTTTGGGCAGTTGGTTGTAAATTGAAATATAAACTATAAAATTAAAAATTATGGTGCCAATTGTTCTTATGTGAAATTTTTCTATTGCTCATTTGCCCCTGTCAAAAAAATTATACGGAGTATTTATTTTGACAAAGTTTTGTGATTAACAAGGACAATTATGACATCAAATACGCCCTCTCTCTTTATAATTACTAATTCATTTTATCATTTTTCTCTTTTATTTTTAATAAAATACGCCTTCTATTTGATTTGGAAAGTGCACAAACTAATGGTCCTCCCTAAAACTCACGAAAGAAGATACAAGAAATGTAGGAATTTTGTACAAAACAAAACTTAATTCCTCCTATAATGATGTTGTAAGAGAATGGTTCATTCAGTCTTAAGCATGACTTGCTGATGAGCTCCACAAAAACCCTAATTTTCACTTATATGTGCAGTTCTACAAAAAACCCTAATCCGTCAACCCCTCAAAGAGAAACATCACATTACCTATATGCCACATGAACATATTTGTATGAATTTAAGTTTTGTACATTAATATTATATCCTATAAGTTTTTCACACCACTATAGGTTAAATTACAACAAGAACAATAACTATATTACAGTCCCGAACAAGTTATAGCTAGTCAACTATATGAATTTTTACTAATCATGATAATTAATTAAATTAAATTACTTTCAGACCAACTTAGGAGATGTAAATTAAATAGAAGAAGGGGCATATTAGTCAAGATGAAATCAAGTAACACGCTTTGCAATTTTTGGTGAAATTTTGGTCTGCAATAAAGCAGCCCACAACATCACGTCTGGTTTATATCAGGAAAAAAGCCATTTGAATGTCATTTTCTTGGCCAGCTATCTCTTCACTTTAATTTTAAGTGATAGTTAAAACTTAGGGTAGGCATATACAAAGAAAGAAAGGCATATATAAGTATTAGGGGTTTTTTTTTTCTGAGTGTTGTAATTCCAAGACTATAACAAAGTGTTATTGGAAGTTGTGAGAGCTTTCCGAAAGGTGTTGAAGTCGCCGGAAAATAGCAATATTTTCCATTGAAGCCAATCAGGTTATAATTTTACATAGCATAAAAGAGAGGAATATTTAGTAAGAAAAAATAAAAGGAAAATTTCCTTTAGTTTCCCTTTCTTCCATGCATTTTTTCTTTTGTGTAGTGTGTGAAATGTTTTTCTCTGTTCATTATGGCAAATTAATTCGAGTTACGTATGGAAATGAGTCAAGCTTTAGATCTGTAAATTGAGCTCAAAGAATAATTGTTTTTTCTTATTTGAAAGATCTCTTCTTTTTTTTTTTTCATTCTTTCAATTCTTACTCCTTTTTATCGATCAGGAGCTTAATTTCTCCATACCATTTTGCTTATTTCTTGTCCTTGAGACATGCATATCTTGTGTGTACCTATGTTGACACAAGCTTGTTCTTGTATGCATCTTTTTTTGTATATGGAGTATCAACATCTGGAGAAAAAGAATGGAAAAGCACTTTATATATACTCCTATCATATTTGGAGCTTAATTATTCAAGAAAAAAAAACATATTTCAACACTAATTCGGCTGATATTTCTTACTACTACATCCAACATGGAGGTGATTGCTGTGTGATCTAACGTTTTTAATTTTTAGTGCTTAGATTCTTCATTGGATGCTTTCTATTTACAGCCTAAACCTTCTCATCACTGCCAGAGAGAGAGAGAGAGAGAGATCTGTAGATAGATATATTAAATCAAGTTCAGTGATAGTACTCCTACTGAAATAATTTCATTTTTCTACCTTTGCCCTCTTGAACAAGATCTTGTTCTTGATTTCTACTTGTATTCTGTATTCTATATTAATCCTCAAACCCCTCTCTCCTTGACCCCTCCCAACTAAGATAAGAAAAGATTTTTTTTTTTTCAAATATAAAAAAATAAAAGAGGCTTTTGTATGGGAGTGCTCAGAACCCACAGTTTCTTAATTATCGAGCAATGGAAATTAAAGTTCCTTAGGTGAATCCAGTTGTTGTGTGTATGATAAAATGTGAAATCTTTTCTTTTCCTCTCTTCTCTTTTCACCATTTGGTCAATTATAATTTAAGTATGCTAGGGAATATGAAAGAGTGGAAATTCTTGTTCTAATTTTTTTTTTGTCCTTTTTCTCTAGTTATTATTTCCCCTTTATTACTTATTCTCAAAATTAAACATAGGTGTTAATTATACTCAGATATGTCTAAGATAGGAAGAAAACTTAACCAATATGCAATTGGCATGAAGGATTTTCCCCTAATTAATTTTAAGAGAAAAAATGTAGAATTGATTATGACAATAATGTTACATTTGCTTGGCTAACTAAGTACTAATCAGGATAAATATATTGTGATCATTAGATGGGTCGAGGAAAGATAGAGATAAAGAGGATAGAGAACAACACAAACAGGCAGGTCACATTCTGCAAGAGGAGAAATGGACTCCTCAAAAAGGCTTATGAACTCTCAGTACTTTGTGAAGCTGAGATTGCTCTTATTGTTTTCTCCAGCCGTGGCCGCGTCTATGAGTATTCTAACAACAAGTAATATATTTCTTTCCCTAATCATTTTTTTTTTCGTCTCACGGTGTTAGTCGAGCCGTGAAAACAGCCTCTTCCAGAAAATGGATGGTAAGGCTGCGTATAATAGATCCTTGTGATCCGGCCCTTCCTCGAACCTCGCACATAACGGAAGCTTAGTACACTGAGCTACCCCTTTATTATTTGTATTAGCCGACTTTAACTTATTTGGGACCGATATGTACGTAAGTGTGATTTTGTTTGTGTTTACGGTGGCAATAATCATATGTAAATCTTCTAGCCTTGTCATCTTATACATTTATTTCATTATTTTGTCGTTCATTTCCTTGATATCAGTGTAATCATTCGCCCATCTCTTGTTGTCTCGTCTTCAAGGAAGTCAACTCAACAAATGCTTAATTAAAACAACTCATTGTAGAGGATAATTATACGACAGGCTCTATATTAAGTTTACTCCAGAAATTAAAGGCTTAAAGACTGGAGTTTAATTAGATTCTTTAATATTTGTGTTTATAATGATGCTCAATAAGTCACACATGATTAATTTAAAATGAGTTTTAGCTATACGGACTAATTAGAAAATGAATGAAACATGAAATCAGCCAGAAAATTTGAATTTAAAAGTAGACATCCTCACTTATATATATTAGCGCATTTTGTTGATATCTTTTTACATATACAAGAAAATAATGAATGACAAAAAAGATTGGTTTATACTTTATACATGAAAAAACATAAGGAAAGACAGAGTAAGCAGTAAAGAAGTACTCTTAGTGACTTGTGATTCCTTTCCATTTTCATTGTTTGTGAGCTTCTGTTTCCAGGGGTTTCTTAGTTTCCACTCCTAGCTTATACACTGTAAAGTTCTCCTGCTTTGGCCTGTATTTTCCTAGTGAAAGTTAATTAAATTTATATATATACTACTAATATTGAATATTCTCTGGAGTTTCTCTGTTCACTTTTTACGTTAACACATATAGTACTGGAATTAAAAGATCAAGTTCATGCATGGTAATTCTCCAGGATTTCCCTTTTGCATGGATATGGCAAATTCTGCTACGTGGGTAATGCCTTTTGTATGAAATAAGTACGTAATAATAACCTTAAGTGAAAAATGAAAAAGAAAGATGAAATTATCAAAGATAGTGCATTAAAAAAATAAAAAGGAGAAAAGGAGTGAAGAGAACAAGTCTTGGCAGTACTCCATTCCTTTTGTCATACATTATTATAGTCATCAACAAATGAAACAATTTATTTTCCTCTCTTTTCAAGACGAAATCTTATGCTTTACAACGACCAGAAATCCACAATTTAAATTTCATTTCCTTTTTAATGCTTTTTTCTGCAATTTGATAAATTCCTCTCTTTCACTTATAGTTTCTATTTTTAGCATTTGGTCTTATTAAAATCTTTTTATGCACAAAAAAAGTACCTGAAAACCAACTGCTTCCCAGATTCTTTTTCCCATCAAACAAGACATAAATTTACACCATCAAAAATTTCTTTGTTTCAATGTGGATATATAGAGATTAAACTGCTTACGTTATTCCTTGTTCGGTAAGAAATTACCATATCTTTCTAGAAATTTCTAGTATGGCTCACCTATAAGGTAATACATTATTTACTTTCTCTCCCAAAGAAAATAATATATCAGATAATATTATGTAGTTATGCATATATGGTAGTTTATTTGATGGAAAGAAATTACCATATACTCCCTCCGTTTCAATTTATGTGAACCCTTTTGACTGGGCACGAAGTTTAAGAAAAGAGAGAAGACTTTTGATCTTGTGGTGTAAAATGAGGTACCTTTATTTTGTGTGGCTATAAATCATTGCATAAAGGTAAATTATTTCCAAATAAGGAAAGGGCACGGACTAAAAAGGAAATAGGTTCACATAAATTGAAACGGAGGGAGTATTAGTAGTTCCTAGGGTAATTATAATTTATGAAGAAGTCTCTAGGGCTAAAGTATTTGCCTAAGAGTCCCTAGCCTACCTATAAATACGTCTGTGACTCCATCAGTCTGGCATCTAACGATAGGCTTAGGCTAGAAGGTTGTTTTCTGTCAAAGCTTTACGAGGCGATTCCACAACACCTCAACAATCATGGCTGAAGGTACTTTCCTTGTTTAATTTCCGCTGCGCTGGCTCTGTGTATGTATTTGAATTTCAACATGTGGTATCAGAGCCTGCCTTTAGCCGTGTTGTTCGGTATTTATTGCTCATGATTACGACCATATTTGAATTCTATGTATATCTACCGGCGGATTGTTATTTGCATGTCGTTTGTGGTATTTGAGAAAAACACATTAGAAATTCGATAAGATTCGGTTGTTCAAAATTTGAACTTATGACTTGAATCCGCATCGCACTATGTGTTTTTGGTTTTGCGTTGTAATGTAACGATGTTAATTGGCGTTGATACATCACAGACACTGAACATCTCTTTTAAACAATATTGAACTTTCCTTCAATCCTTGAAACCTTGAATTAATCCTGATTTTGTCCTTTCCTATTTTGAAGTGATAATATCAATCTCTATTTTCCTAATAATGGTTTTGCAAGTTGTGTCGTTTCTGACATTTACCTCGCCGATTTGTGATGTCATGGAGTTTCATATATATTCTCTAATCAATTAAGAAGAATATTTAATTCATTGGTAACAAAATATAATGGATGTTTTGTGTTTATAGTAAGAGAGTCTGGTTCAGTTAGTACTTACAGCAAGCTTTCGTACCATGATTCTATCTAATGCACGGTTAAGGTTCCCATCTCATATATTTTACCAAATCTATTTGGTTTTTGTCTTTAAATTGGATGAAAGGGAGTAGTTACATAATTTAAACAAAATTATGTTATATGACTTTGCTACTCTTTTATGTTCTTATAATATAAATTATAAGATTTACCTTGGAGTATTATATAACGCGATAGAACCTAATCAACATCTTGTTTAAGTTGATTAATTACGGCTAATAATTTTGAGATGTCATTTGAGTTTTTCTTTATGTGATGTACTTAGGAGTAAACACGGCATCTTTAGTACTTGATATAAAAGAAGATAAGTTTTTTAATCCATAAAGTTTAGTGATTAAAATTGTAGTGACATCTACTTAGTCCAATTATCTCATTAAAATGGAAACTCAGCCCTACAGAGAGGTAACTATTTTGGTGAGATTAATTGGAAGGAGATAGTAGACCATGAAGTTAAAAATTATCTTATGCCCACATGTACGGATTAATTTATATGTATTTTGGTTTACTAGTCTAATAAAGTTAGTAAATTCTAATGCTTGAGTTTCAACCTCTACCCATAGGAAGGTCTAAAATTTACTTTGAATAGGTATTTTACGCGATTCACCTTTGATGGACTATACTTCATAGCTTATGTATGTTTATCCTTGTTTTGCAGTCTTTACCGCTTTTCTACCGCTATTTTTAATGAGAATGCTCGGATTCCAATGCTTTCTGGTGATAATTACACTAAATGGAAGGAGAAAGTCCTTCTCACGTTAGGGTGCTCGAATCTGGACCTGGTACTCCGTGTGGATGAACCACTTATCCCTACGGAATTAAGTATACCAGTTGCTAAGGCTAGTTATGAGCGGTGGGAGCAATCTAATCGCTTAAGTTTAATGCTCATAAAAGCTCACATAAGCCAAAGCATTAGGGGTTTTATCCCTAATAGCGATAAGGTCAAAGCTTACATGAAGGCAATAGATGAACAATTTGTAAGCTTGACAAGTCTTTGGCCAACACCCTCATGAAGAGGCTCTCAAGTATGACTTTCGACAGAAGTCGTACAGTACGTGAGCACATTATGGAGATGAGAGACATTGTTGCTAAACTCAAGTCCCTTGAGGTTGATATGTCTGAACCATTTCTTGTGCATTTCATTCTCAACTCACTTCCAGCAGAATATGGTCCGTTTAAGATTTCATATAATACACATAAGGATAAATGGTCAATCAATAAACTTTTGACCATGTGTGTTTAAGAAGAAGAGAGGTTGAAGCATGGGACACCTAAAAGTGTTAATATTGTGACCCATGGTAAGAGAAATGCAAAGAAGGGCAGAAGTGTTCCCATGAAGAAGAAGAAAAGCACATTTGACAAAGATGTTTGTCGTTTCTGTAAGAAGAAGGGACGCTGGAAGAAAGATTGCCTGAAATACAAGAAATGGCTTGAGAAGAAAGGTAATTTTACCTTTGTATGTTATGAATCTAATTTTACTGAAGTTTCTGATAATACATGGTGGATTGATTCTGTGCTACAATTCACACTGCCAAAATCATGCAGGGCTTTTTAACTCAGAGGAAGCGGATAGGAAGTGAACAATACGTCTATTCTGAAAATAGGACGTGTTCACCTACGGAAGGCGTGGGGACTTATAGGCTCATTTTGAAGGATGGTTTTTTCTTAGATTTAGAAAATACTTTTTATGTTCGAGAATATTTCTCTTTCAAGATTATCGATTAGTGGATATGATTTAAATTTTCATTATCCTTCTGTGAAGTTTTTGAAAGATAATAAAGTTATTGGTTTTGGAAATTTGAATGGAAATTCATATAAACTTGAGCTACACCCCACATTTGAATGCAATGTTTTAACTTTGCATGATAAATAAATTGGCACTAAGCGATGTATTATCAATGAGAACTCATCTAGTCTTTGGCACAAAAGATTGGGACAATCTATTGATAGAGTCAAAAGCTTGGTTAATGATGGAGTTCTAAAAATTCTTGATTTTTCTGACTTTGGGACTTGTGTGGACTGCATAAAGGGTAAGCATGCCAATAAATTAACTAAAGGTGCCAAAAGGAGTTCTCAATTACTTGAGATCATACATACAGACATATGTGGACCTTTTCCTACCCCTTGCTTGTATGGTGAGAGATATTTCATCTCATTTATTGATGACTATTCAAGATATATGTATCTCTATTTTCTATTTAACAAATCAGAAGCACTTGATGCTTTTAAAGTCTACAAAACAGAAGTAGAGAAACAAACCGGTGCTCAAATCAAAACTATAAGATCTGATAGGGGTGGAGAATATTATGGTAGGTACATAGATAAGGGACAAGTTAATGGTCTATTTACTGAGTTCCTTGAAAGTGAAGGTATAATTGCTCAATATACCATGCCAGGAACACCACAACAAAATGGTGTGGCGGAAAGAAGGAACCGAACATTAATGGACATGATAATAAGCATGATTAGCATATCAAGTTTACCTTTATCCTTGTGGAGTGAAGCCTTACAAATCGCTGTGTACGTTTTAAATAGGGTTCCATGCAAGGTTGTCCCCAAGACACCTTTTGAGTTATGGAAAGGATGGAAACCTAGTTTAAATCAGTTACACGTTTCGGGATGTCCAACTGAAGTGAGGGTTTATAACCCACAACTAAAAAGGTTGGATGAAAGAACAATAAGCGGTTATTTTATAGGCTATGCGGTTAACTCTAAGGGATTTAGGTTTTTTGTCCTTCTCATTCTCCTAAAATTGTTGAAGCTAGAAACGCTAAATTTCTTGAGGATCTTGAAGAGAGTTGGATTGGTTTGACTCAAAGGGTGGAATTGGAAGAGATAAGGGAACCACTCGGGTACCTTTATAAATTGGGAATTTGAATGTTTCTGAGAGAAATTCTCGTGAATTATCTGAACAACAACAAGTTCAAGAGCCACCACCACTTGAGGAGCCACAGCAAGATCAATCCACTTTACCTGAACCCACTGAAGAAGTGTCACAACCAGTGGGAGTGAGAAAATCTTCAAGAATTAGAAAATCATCAATTTCTAGCGATTATATTGTATATCTCCAAGAGTCTGATTTTGATATTGGAGTAAAAGATGATCCATGCTCGTTTTCACAAGTCATGAGTTCCACACTTTGGTATGATGCTACGAAAGAAGAGTTAGAATCTATGGCTAAAAATAAAGTGTGGGATCTCGTCGACTTCCAAAGGGATCCTCTACCATAGGTTCCAAGTGGGTCTTTAAAACTAAAAGAGACTCATCGCGTAATATCGAACGATATAAAGCCAGACTTGTAGCCAAGAGTTTTATCAAAGGGAAGGCATTAATTACCATGAAACCTTCTCTCCGGTATCAAAGAAGGATTCATTGAGAATAATCATGGCATTAGTAGCTCATTTTGATTTAGAGTTACATCAAATGGATGTGAAAACAACTTTCCCGAATGGAGATCTTGAAGAGGACGTATACATGCGTCAACCTGAAGGATTTTGTGATAAGGACAAATGTCACCTTGTTTGCAAGTTGAATACATCTATTTATGGGTTAAAAGGCTTCCCGCCAATGGTATATTAAATTTCATAATGTTCATTTATTTTATGAGATAAGTTATATCTGCTGAAAAGAATTTATCGCATTCCTTGTTAACGAGTTTAATCTCCTCATTTTTTTCTAAATATATCTTTATAGTTTATTATTATAAACCTGTTGAAATCTTTTTGCTATACACAGCATTAAGGCAACTATTGATCGATACAAGAAGGCTACTTCAGAAACCTCTAATGCTTGCACCACTCAAGAGCTCAATGCTCAGGTAATTAATTAAGCAAAATATTTTTTTTTATTTCCACATATACAGAAACATTAGACATATTATTTAATTAATTGTTGCCTGATTAATAATAATTCTTTTGGCTATCATGGACGTAGTTTTACCAACAAGAATCGAAAAAGCTGCGCCAACAGATACAGATGATACAGAATTCAAACAGGTAATGTCATAATTATTGGATAAGATTTAAGATGAACTTTAAACTAATTCCATTGTTTTCTAAAAGTTATACTCCTATATCCACAGGCATCTGGTTGGTGAAGGCTTAAGCTCTTTGAACGTAAGGGAGCTGAAGCAGCTGGAGAACAGACTTGAACGTGGCATTACCAGAATTAGGTCAAAAAAGGTACACTAAAATATTTAGGAATACTAGCTAGTAAAAATCGTACATACTGCGTTTCAAATTGTAACCTCATGACTCATAGCCTTTGACAATACTATAGTGACCATACGGGTGTGTACAAAAAAACCGATAAACCGCATTAAATCAATAATCCGAGTCAAACTGGAGAAAAAAATCCAATTGTGTTCCGGGATTTGGTTTGCTATTGAAAAAAAGAAACCAACCATAATTGTTTTGGTTTGGTTTTAACTAGAAAAAAATCAAACCAAAACCAAACCAACCCAAATAATATATTTGTACAATTTTTAAATATATTTTATACATATAAATATTTTTGTGATGTAATTTATAAATATTACTTAAAAAATTTCACAATTTTATCTTTTAACGTATTATTGGAAGTTTGGACTTTTTTTAAAATAAAAATTCAATCCATCCACCCAGGATTTCATCTACGTGCTTGTGGGGATTTGGCCTAGACCTCTACCTTGTATATTAGTAACTCATAGGAAAATTAGTACAACAAGGAGGGGAACATAAAACCTAACCTCCACATAACCTAGTTAATCTAAATCAACTAGGAACAATGACTTAACTTTTTTGAATGGTAACTAAATTTTATAGCCCATAAATGTAATAACTCAAACAAAATCCAAATTAATATTAATGCTAACAAAATAAATTTAATTCAACACTAGGAATGACAATAGTGTTCTATTTCTAATTTTACATTGGTTTATAATGAAAATGCATAACTTACTTTATATTTTTCTTTAGTGCTTAGTTATATAATTAATATAGTAATACTTATTAGCTATACGTATTTTGGTATGACCTATATAGTATTTTTAATTAATTTTAATTTTCATTACGGCTTATTAATTAATATTTTCTTTATGCAATTTTATTATCTTTGTAATTTAATATTCTAGTACAATGGTATGACTTATCTCATATTATTATGTTATTTTCTTTGAAAATACATTAGATATAATTGTATCTTACTAGGACTAAAGAAATATTTAGAGCACAAGTAATAATTTTGTGCTATGAAAACTTTACCGGGAAAAAACCTTAAAACCCGAAAAAATCGAAAAGTCAGAGAAAAACCTAGATTGAAAAACCCGACTTTGTTGGTTTCGTTTGGTTTATAGATTTAAAAACCTGACACCATTTGGTTTGGTAATTGAAAAATCTGGACCAGCTCGAACTATGTACACCCCTAGCGACGATGTTTAGCCGAAGTAGAAAAATATTTCTATTGTCTGTACTATCCTCTTAATAAATGGCTTTGATGTTTCTTATGTGGTGGAACAGCATGAGATGATACTAGCTGAAACTGAGAATTTGCAGAAGAGGGTAATTTCTTGAAACTTGTTCTGTCATATTTCCTTGAGGGTTCTTAACAGATCTATCTCATTAACTAATTATTCTTGGTTCTTTAATCTTGAACATGGTGTTCTAAATAATAGGAAATTCAACTTGAACAAGAGAATGCATTCCTCAGATCAAAGGTACATTTAGCATTACTAATGAAGAGACCAACCTAAATTTTTCCTTCAGTTATTCTCAAACAAATAATCATGCAAGTGAAAGCTCATTGAATTAATGAAGTTACTATTGCCTTTTTTTCTTTCTTTTCAGATAGCAGAAAATGAGAGGCTTCAAGAACTAAGCATGATGCCATCTGGTGGTCAAGAGTACAGTGCAATTCAGCAATATTTAGCAAGAAATATGCTTCAACTTAATATGATGGAAGGAGGAGTTCCTACTTCCTATCATCAATTTCCTACTGACAAGAAGTCCCTTGAACTTCAGTAGACCGATCGACCCACCATCTTTTGGCTTCCCAAGTATGTCTTCTGAATTCCTCAAACATACATCTTTATCACTATAGGTAGTAATGTGTGTCTAATTGACACAAATTGTCTTCACTTCAAGTGTTCACTATGTATTATTCTTGGTTTAGTTGTCAAGTTTAGGAGGCCATCTATGTATTCTACCTAACAACAACAACAACAATCCAGTATAATCTCACTTAGTGGGGTCTGGGGAGGGTAGTGCGTATGCAGACCTTACCTCTACCCTGGGGATAGAGAGGCTGTTTCCAAATAGACTCTCGGCATCCTTCCCTCCAAGAACTTCCCACCTTGTTCTTGGGGAGTTCGAGTGGGGGTTGCTTACAATCAAAGCAACCCCTCTTGTCTTATGTATTCTGCCTTAATTTATAGTAATTGACAAATGACATGAGCATGTGTTCCCATATTTTGATGTCTGAGGATATGCTGGTGTTTAGGGTTTAGGGGTATCGTCTAGATAGTCTTTCAACATAGCAAGTTGACACAAAAGACATCAGAGTACCTAGTTGAGGAATATAGATAGCCAGAAAGTAAGACTACCTGTTTCTCTACTGATCATTCATGTTTCTTTTGATGCAGGTGAATCCAATAAACACTTTGAGAAATTTATTATGAATGAATTTGGTGTTTAGAATTTATAAAGTAATCTCTCATGATTGTGTGTTGCTTATATTAGTATCTTATTTTGCTGTATTTGAATTGTTTGCCATTATTTTGGGACTTTTAAGAATTTGAACTGGTGGATGTATCAGCTTTGTTGCATCAGACTTTGCAAAGAACAAGCAAGTTTTGGCTAAACTTTATAGGCAATGTCCCTCTTGAATCAATTTTAAGCATTGGACGCCCTCGGTACCAAAATCATGAATATATATCCTGTTCATTCTTGAATTTCAAGCTAGATACAATTAGTACGACCTTTAGTATGTGAATGTGATGGATTATCTTTGTCTGTTGAACATAAACAAATCAAAAAGTGATTAGAATGTCTCGTGTTGAACTCCAGTATTTACCAGAATTTGAGTTATCTTAGAGCTCAAATCAATAAAAACAGGCACTGATAAACAATGCGAGAAACTAGGGGAGAAACTATCACATACAACAACAACAATCCAGCATAATCTCACTTAGTGGGGTCTGGGGAAGGTAGTGTGTACGCAGACCTTACCCTTACCTGGGATAGAGAGGCGGTTTCCAAATCGACCATCGGCATCCTTCCCTCCAAGAACATCCCCACCTTGCTCTTTGGGAGACTCGAACTTACAACCTTTTGGTTGGAAGTGGAGGTTTATTACCATCAGAGCAACCCCTCTTGTCTATCACATAGTAACCAGAAAATCTCTCTTTCACACTATGAAGATAGAAGACACCGCAAACATAACCTCCTACTAGTACGTCTGAAGACAATAGTGAATGCAGAAGAATTCGTGAAACCAAAGTAATCAAATCAGTGAATTATAGTAAGAAACAATGCATGTTATTACGTGAAAAGATAGTAACGAAACGGATATGATAATTCCGTTGGGAAGTTCAGTAGACTGAAAAGTGATAGACAGGATAGAAAAACTTACGTAAAGTACTGAGATATAAAATCAAAGATGACTTTGGTTATGGGCTTTCATTTTTATATATAACTTAAACAATTTTGGACCGCTCGAGTAAGAATTTCCCTTCCTTGTATTTCTGTGCTGGCTCAAAAGCTTGTTCATACTTCCAACCCAATACCTCATTGCATTTCTCACAGTGAATGTCAGCAACTGTGTGAAGACCAGTAATAAGTTGTCTATCTTCTTTGGTTCCAAGAACAATATTCTTCACCAGAGAAAAAAGGAAAGCTTTGCCACTACTTGCCTGTAAAACAATACAATTATCTTTTCTATAGTTAATGCTCATAAACCATATGATCGCAGATAAAGTGCATGACAATAGCGATCAAATAAGTATAAATGGACTACTGAAATCGTTCACCAGAAACATCTTAGAGATAATATCATCATCAAATGAGAGATGACTTCGACATTTGCAGCAGCTGTATGAACGACGTCCCCCTAACTCATCCATCAAACAAAACCAGAAGACAAAAGTCAGAACTTTACACCGTGCCAACAAGAAACAAAACATGAGACAAACAGTGGAAGAACCATAATTCTCTATACCTTCGAAGGAAATGAGAACAACCTAGAATTCTGTACTACTAAATATTAATACTGTCCGGTAGTTTTAACTTACAGGGCAGCAGTACAAAACTCTGTAAAAGACTGGAAAAATTAAGCTACTTTGCAAAGATCAATTATGTCAATGAATTAGCAACATGTACAGTTTAAATTAAAAATAGTAGTGAAAGAAAATAATGACATGAATGATATTACAAATATGCAATTATATGTTTGAATAATACTTGAAGTTGAAGTTGACAAAAGAAGAAAAAAACACAATAACTTATAAAATAGACACCAACCGTTGAGGCTGATCAGCGCCTTACTCTCCTTTTGAGCTTTCTTCTCCAAGATATCTCTAAATAATTGATTGTTGCTCTCCACATTCTTTTCTGTCCCCAAATTCTTTTCAAGACTATGCATGATCTCCTTCAACTTAGTTTCGACCTATCAAATATGTAAAGATAGGTCGATAAAATGCTCAAGGCCGGGCACTTGCTCGGATCTAGAATTAGTTATTAGTCAAACATTAACTTTTAGCATTTACAAATAAGAAAATACAACATTCGTGCTTGACGATAATTTTGTTTTAATGCAATTTATATGTCACTGACAACTGATAGTGGTACCTACCATTTCAGATAGTTGCCTATGTTGCTCCTCGCAAGACCACCTCTGCAGTTGTTCCTTCAACTCAGTTACCTCTTGCTTTATATTTTCCGGCAAAGAATTAGCCTCAAACTTGTCATTATGAAGTTCCATCTTCTATAAATGAGAATCGATATTTACAAGATAGTTTATTACAACAAGAACTAACGAATAATGTGAAAACGAAATCGAACCAAATACTGAATGCTGTATACATACCTTTACTTCTTTGAACAAGTCATTCGTATATGGTTTTCCACCAGTCTTTTGTACAACGGTATTCACATGGAAAAGAAGTACCCTCAATTGATCAGCTTTCTTCATTGCATCTTTGGTCTTATTGTCGAATAGCACATGTCTGTTTCCACACAGCTTAAGAACTTCCTGTGACAAATTCATTTAAGGAAAAGACAGTCTTGAGCATACCATAAAATTATGAACATTCTAAATCCATCCCACAAACTGAAAACTTTTCTCACTTTAGTCATAGTTAATGCAGAAAAATCATTGGCACGACAATCCAATGAAATTTTTTCTTCTCATCCAAAATTGGAACAAAATGAAGAAACCTCTTAAATAGATGAAAGCTAAAATGCCCGTATATTGGCTAGTAGAATCAGTCAGCTTATTCCAAGGCGCGCTACTGTGCAAATATATCCGACTATACATCTCTGCACATCATTTTAATTACCTTTAAAGGCTCAGGGCAGGAACTATCTAAGTGATCATTCAGCGTCTCATTGTCTTCAAGCTCATCCCCTCCAGTGAAGACGACAATCATATAATCACTAATTTTGTCCCCAAACAACTCCCTAAAGTACTGGATAGCAGCTTGTTCTTCTTTTGAAAAGCGAGTTCGTACAGACAAAACCAAAAGAACAGCATGGATGCCATCATCGGCCAAATCAATGCCTTTGATTATTTCGTTTCCAACTGATTCAGACTTAGCTGTTAAGTCAAATCCTGCAATTCCCACAATGTAAGCTATCAGTAACTTTACAGATTACCTGAAGAAATCAAGAACTAGAGAAGCATAGGTTGTTTTTACTGTACTTGTCATATAATAGGAAGTGTCAATCATACAAAGATTAAAGAAAAGATATCTTAAGCTTTTCTTTAATAATTGACTTTACATTTCTCTAAGAATTATACTAATTGATTACAAGATTTTAGTTAACATATAAGAGTACAAAGCGATTAATTAAAGAAAAAAAATTGAGTGTACCAGGGGTATCAATCACATCAAGAATCTGTCCATCTTCTAATTCAGTCCTCTGAATTTCACATGTTCTTGTAACACCACTAAATCTAGGCATCGACCTGAATGCCTTTCTTCCAAGAATGCTATTGCCCGTGGCACTTCTCCCGTCACCTGTACGCCCAATCAGAAGTAGTGTCCGAGCTCCATATCCAATAAATTCCCAATCACCACTGACTGAACTTCCAACCATCTTATCTTATCAGATCAAATCACCTAAGAAATTGGTCACGGTCAGGTTAAGCGAAGAAAGAACAGAGTTAAAGATTCTTCTTTCGAAGGAATACAACATCAATGGAGAATCAACAATAAACAAAATCTTTCTGATGCTTAAGTAAATCTTTAGAGTGGAAACCCCTTTACATAAATGACTCAAACCATGGAAGAAAACATCAAAGAAGAAGGTCTTCAGGACGAAGCCCATGGGCCTCTACTATGGGAGCAGAACAAATAGCCACTTCACATGCTAGATGGCAGCGGCAGATGCAGATTTTCAACTATGGGGTCTGTAATTATGGCCAATATTTTGGCTAACGGATGTCATCTCACGTAAGCATGCTTGCAAAGTAGACTTTGTTGGCAATATTCTTTGGGACCCAAATATATTGCATTTTGTGGTGGACATCATTTGTACAAGTTCTATCCTTCTTTTACGCCTAAGAGTCCAAGACTTTTTTGCCTATAAAAGGGAAGGTTATTAGTTCATTTTAAACACACCAACTACATACTTGAGTCTTCATTTCTTGTTTCTTCCTTTCTTCCTTTTATTAAGAGTGTTTTGTACGAGAGTTAAGTGTTGGGAAGCACTTGTGTGAACCCTTTCTTTGCAGTGATCTTGTGATTATTCTCTTGGGGTATTTGGTATTAATTAGAGTGTTTATTCTAATTTTGTACTCTTGTTGGTATAGTGAAATTGCTTCTCTCCGCTTGTGGACGTAGGTCACTTTGACCAAGCCACGTTAAATTTGTGCCTTCTTTATCTGTTTTAATTACCGTTGTTATCAACTTTCATTGTATTTGTTATTGTCATTACACCTTTGATTGGCTAAACTCCGCACTACCCGAATTCCCAATCCTAACAGGGTCATCTGAACCCAGTATTTCCAGCGCGGAGTGTTAGTGTGTGTGTAAATATAATGTATGTGTGTGAAAACCAACTAAAATTCCAACACATATTAGATTTGAACCATAATATTAAAAGTACAATAAGTTCGTGCTAAGAAATTTGAAGGTCGAAGGCAGACCTGATTAACTTTATTTGGTGGATTTCAAGTACTATTAAGTCTAAAAGAAATGATCAGGTAACTAGAAGCAGGTTTTCAATTATAATCAGTATATTGGAAGGTGCAAAAGGACAATGCAACAGAGGAGAAGAAGTTCTTTTAAGAATTAAGCAGAACTAACATGCATGCAACACAATCTTTTGACAATCCAACATTATTCTTATTATTTTTTTTGGTTTCTCGCCCGGGTCTGGCACCCATATTGTGGCCCGACTAAATTCAGATTCGCGTCGGAAAGTCCCACATTTGAAGTAAAGCGCTACCTAACAAAGGCAACTCCATATCCAGGGACTCGAACCGAAGAACACTGGTTAAGGATGAAGGGGTACGTAACAATCATAATGTTGATGTTCCGAATCCAACATTATGATCACTCACAGTGTCTATATTGCAAGTTAATTGTTTGATTGAAAAGAACTAACATAAAAAATCCTGACACTATTATGTTATATGCCCAAAAATACAGCAGGATGATAGTAGAAATTCCTCCACATTATACAAGATAGGAAATGAATAACATGAACTCAGATATTATATAATCACGAAAGGAACTAGTTAAGCACAGAGCAAAGAAATTGAATACATTTTTGCTGACCTTGAGAGAGAGAGACTGCAGTTAGATTACATGGGAGATTGACTTATGACGGCTAATAATCCCTTTCTTGAGAAACGAGTATTGGGCCATTAGAATTTTTTTTTTTTTTTTTTTTATGGATTTTTTATAAATAAGAAGAATTAACGGCTCACCTGTTCTCTTACATTAAAAATAGCCGGTGAATTATACTATATTTAATCAATATATAATGTAACTTCCTCTTTTCATGGCAATCATAGTGTCATTTTCTTTATTTAATTCAAATATTAATTCTTCCTTATATCTACTTCTATTTTGCTGCTCTATATTTTATTATTATACTTTACATCATCTGGATTTATCTTCCATACGAGATCTTGATTGCCCTCTTTTAACTCTCATCGGGGTGGCTCAATAAAAGTAGAGGCCTAAAGTCAAAACTTAAGAAGATGTGAGGAAATAACATTGATAATGTGTTAAGAGTTAAACAAATAGACATAATTAATTTAAATAACCAATAAAGAATTGTATTGTCTTAACAAATTATATATTGTCTAATATTTTAAAATTTTAAGTTAAATTATCCTAATATTTATATCTGCTAATAACATAGGAGTATATGATAACTAGAACCAATGTAGCGTATTAAAATAAAATATTAATATTTAATTAACTTTAAAAAAATTACTTCTATAAATAATTATAACTAATAGAAATTTTTTTGGGACCTTTGACTTTTGGGGACATAAAACAGAAGCTTTAATGGCTCTATCCTAGAGTAATCCATGCTTTCATAAATGCATTTCATATTAGATAAACTTATTGTTCAATTAACTTTTAATAAATACTTGGATTTTGCAAATATGTGAAAAGGCTAAATATAAGGATGAGACTTTTAGAATAGAAAGACTTAAAGATATAGTAATACAAAAGGAAAGATTTGGAAAGAACCGATGGAGCTAAATCTAAGAAACTACAAAGCTAAAAATAAGAAAAAGAATCTGAATAGTTAGGGGAAGATGTTTATCCATTTGAACACAAATATTTAAGAAACATGGCCTTATTGAAAATTCAAAGTACTATTATTAGATTCAGCCAAAAGGACATTTAGGATAGAAAATACACTATATCTTTTATTTACATGAATAAAAAATTTAAAAAAAATTGATTCCTTCTTGAAATGTATTTACCCTTTTATTTACATTAGGGATCTTACAAATATTTTCTTTTTACTTTTTTATTTACACAAGAACAATTTATTTTTTTTACTTAGAACAACTCTATTTGTTTCTTGAAAGTTGTAATATTAACACTGACATTACAGATCAGGTCCAATAACAGAAGTTAAAGATGAACAACCCACTAACACAGACCCATTAGTACATGAGTCCGTCAAGTCCAACACTTTTGTATCTCTATTTTCAAGTTGCACATTTTATATCAATATATGTGTGTATTGTATATAGACTAAGTAGTGAAATAATAATACACAGGTCAGATGATTGTTGACTAACCAACCTTCTCTCTCTTCTCTCTCTATTTAGAAACCTTAGGGTTTTCTTCAATTTCTTTCGTTCATCAATAGAATCTAGTGATGTTAACATTGTATCAGAGCGGGGATTTAGTTTCATCTTGGCATGAGCTTCATTCTGATGTTACCCCTAACTGGAGTTTTCGTCTATTCCATTTGGTTCGGTAATTTGGGGTTTTCATCTGGATCGTAATTTTCTCGCCCAAAAAATTGGGGATTTCTTCGATTTTGTGCTGGAATCGACTCACCTGGTCATTTGTTACTGAAATCCAAAGGTTATCGGCATCATTTACCTCATGCGTGTCACGACCCAAAAACTAACCCTGTCATGATGGTGCCTATCGTGGTACTGGACAAGCCGACACCTTACCAAAACAAACCGATATTTTCATTTCAATGATAATTCAAAAAAGCTATTTAATATACGGAAAGGGCAAAAATATCCCTATCGTATGATAAATAGTTTATAAAATCCCCCGTCCATCCATCCATCTGAAAATATATAGGACTTCATCTCTAATTTCAAATTTACCCCCGCTACTAACGGAATTCTATGTATGCCTCTCATTAATTAATGTGGCCTTACTTCATTTGTCCACATGGTTCAGTGGGGGTAACATTATCTTTGGATATTTTTTTACCCATTAAATCGATCCAACCCATTTTTTTTACCTATGGGTCAGTCTTTTAACCCTAAACCCAGCGATATACTTACTTTTTACCATTTCTCTCATTTCTTCTATATAAACTATCAATGGCATTTATAGGGCTTCGCTAGGGTTCATTGTCTGGTCCGATTTGGTGCGCTCAAAACAGGAAGACCTTTGATTTTCAGTGATATCTTGTATTATTATTCGATTAAAGTAAGAATTTACAGCTTAAAGTTATCAAATTGTAGGGTTGGGGGATATTTGAAAACTGACAGGTTTATGTCTGTTGCATGTGATGTTTTTATTCCTGAGCTACTTTTTGTACCTTCTAGACTTTTTTATGTTACTTTTATTTTTGGTGGTCCTTATTGTATTGGTCCTACATATTAAAGCCATAGTTTTTGTCGATTTGTATATTTAATTGATGGTGGGGTTTTATATCTTTATATTTTTACTCTCGCTTTGTATTATATTGCTAATATGGTTCCATTTTGCCCTTTCTTATTGTTATTGCATGTGATTTTATTAGAAGGATGGTGGATAAAGTGAACTTATATTTTAATTATAGGGGTGAGTGGGTATTGGAACCTACATTATCTTAACTAAGAGATATGTATGTGTGTTCATTGGTTATGAAGTAAACCATCTCTCTTATATTGATTTGTGTAAAGAATACACTTAAGTGATATGATATATTGAGGTACAACAACTGTAATTTTTTTACCCTTCTTGGAGGTATTATTTTTTAGATGGGAATGAAGGGATTATGAAGATTCAAGCCCTAATTAATGATGGTTTCACTAATGTACAATTATTTGGTGTTGACATGTTCGATGATACTGTAAATGTTACTCTATTTACCTAGTATACAGTAGCAATAGATAGTGTACCTATTGTTCTAGCTTCTGACTGTGATAGTACTGAAGATGATACATATATTGAAAGTTTTGATAATGATTATGATAGTGATGCCCTAGGTTTATTTGAGAGGCAGAAGAAGTATGAGGTAACTAACAACCTTGATAGATATAAAACATTGGAAAAAAAAGTATGACTTTCAAAGATCTTGTTGAAGCTAAGAAGGTTATTGGTTATTATGTTGTGTCTAATAAGAGGGGCCTTAAGGTAGATAAGAGTGATAAGAGAAGACTTAGATACAAATGTCAGATAGAGTGTCCCTTTAAATATCTTATTTCTAAGGATGAAAAAGATCAAGAGGTAAAGATCAAAACTTGGAGGGATGAACATGAATGTGGTGAAGTCATTAAGAATAGAATAGCTACTCCTGCTACTTTAGCACATTATTTTAAGAGCAAGATTCAAAATAATCCTAAGTTTAAGATTAAAGAGATGAAGGTTGATTTAGAGGATAAATTTGGTTTGAATGTCAGTGACTCAAAATTAAAAAGTGTAAAAAGATTGGTTATAGAGAAATTAGAGGGTAGGTTCTTACTTGGATGAGTACAACAAATTGGAGACATATGCTCAAGAGTTGAGAGAAACAAACCCTGGTACTGATGTGGTGATACAAATATCCAAGAATGTAATGGAGGAAGGTAAGAGAATATTTTTGAGGATGTATGTGAGTTTTCAGACCCTCAAGAGTGGATTCAAAGCAGGTTTGAGACCTTTTATAGGTCTAGATGGAATATTTTTAAAAGGCAAATGCAAAGGGATGTTGTTAGTTGCTTGTTCTCAAGATTCTTGTAAGCATTTTTATCCACTAGCTTGGGTTGTAGTGGATAAGGAAACAAAGACAACCTAGTAGTAGTTCGTGGAGAACTTGAAGGCTTCTTTGGACTTGAAAGATGGTGAAGGGTATACATTCATATTAGATATGCATAAGGTATGTTACCATATGCAGATTTTTATATTTAGCACAATCTTTGTTGATATAGTTTTTCTTCATGTGTAGGGTCTGTTAGATGCTATGAGGAATATATGTCGACAATCATATCACACATATTATGCAAGGCATATTGAAATAAATTGGAGCAAAAAATGGAATATTGATGAGATGAAAATATTAATGTTGTAGTGTTCTTGGAGCACATATGAGTACAAATTTAAGGACATGTTGAAACAGTTAGGTGAAGTTTCCGAGGATGCTATCAGGGACTTGCTGAATTATCCTCCAGTAACCTGGAGTAGAGCTTACTTTGATACCCAATGTAGGAATCCAATGGTGGAAAACAACTTTACAAAGTCCTTCAACTCTTGGATTCTTGAAGCTTGATGTAAGCTAATAGTGAGGATGCTTGAGGATATAAGAGTGAAGGTGAAGTTAACTACTTTGACTAAGTGCTTTTCTACTAATTTAATACGGTTGATTAACTACTGATTTACTATGTCACTGATTAGCTATTGAAGGTGATGAATCAATTAAAGTATAGAGTAGAAGAAGTTAATAGTTGGAGAGGTGAATACATACAATATGCAATGGAGTAATACAATTATTATAGAAGAGATGGCTTCAAACTGCAAGGAAAAGCTTAATGAAGAAAAGGGTTTTGAAATAAGTGAAGGTGAAGACAGGCACATAGTGATTCTGAAGCAGCAAAGGTGCACATGCAGGCTTTGGGACTTGTTTGGAAAGACCCAACACTTGGGATTCACTAGTGGCGTTCCAAAAAAGCCTGGCAGTTAGTGTATCAGCACAAACTACAGCTTGTTAGAGGTGAAAAATTCTGGAAAGTTGAGCCAAACCAAGCCATAGATCCACCACCACTAGAAAAAATGGTTGGTAGAACCAAAGTGAAAAGTTCAAGAGATAAGGATGAAGCTAGGAAAGGCAGGGACAATGGTCAACATCTAGCAAGGGTCTTCAGATGACTTGTAGTTTTTGTGGCCGGCCAAATCGTAATAAAAAAAGTTGTCCATTAGCCAACAAGGAATTCTTTCTATCTATTGTTTATTAGCACAATCTATTTTTTACTCACAAAGTAACATATATATTTGATTATAATTATAGTCAAAGAAAGTGCAAGACCACACTCAGACAAAGGAAGACCAAGATTAAATATTTTTATGGTCCCTACTCCGGGTTTTAAAGCACAAGACCAATAATCTAGACAGAACACTCAGCAACCAACTCAGCCATCTAGTCATGACACTCAGCAGCCAAGTCAACAATCCGATCAGACCACTCAACAGCCAACCCATCTATCCAGTCATGACACTAAGCAGCCAAGTGAGCAACCTAGTCAGGATACTCAAATGCCAATTCAGCACTCCAACCATGACACTCAGTATCCAAGTCGGCAATCCACTCATGACACCCAGTCAACTAAGATGCCAAGTCAAAGTTTTCAGACCAGAAGACGGCTTATTCAAGCAGACTTTAGTATAGAAGCTGACCCAGTCTTGAGGCCTAAGGTTGTGTATGATATTAAGACTAAACTTCAGCATAGGAATGAACAAAATTCTGGCACTAGGAAGATACAATTCTCAGGTGATCATACTGGTAGCTCACAACAAACAAAACTACTATACTCCCCAAAGATAACTACCTAGAAAGGGAAGGAAGTGATGACAATAGCTCAATTGTTGGGTGTGAAAGTGAAAAGGATTGGCAAACTCAAAGCTAGAAGAGGCAATGGTAGGGGCGAGGGGGAGTAGTGTAGCAAGAAATGATGAATGTAATATACATTAAAATCCCTTTTTGCATGACCATTCGAGTACATGATGTTTGATTATGTTCTAGGTTTTTAGACAAGAAAATGTTGTGACAGTGGTACAGGTTTTTGGATCACACATTTACTTGTCTATAGCAATGTTTTGTTGGGCTTAAATCTTGAAACAATGTTTTGCTACTCGATTAATGGCGATATTCTTCTTGTCGATCTTGTCTATCTATAAAAGATATCAAGTTGTTATTGTGATTGTCTGTGCATGTGCAACTTTACAAATACATAATTTAAATGTTATATGAGAGTGAAGAGAATGGTAACAAACTTCATTTCATATCAAAAGAGAACCATTACAATTGCATAATTACAAAAGGAAACATAATACTAAACATTACAAATGTAGAAAAAGGAAAAAAACAGAACCTAATACATAAACATCTACAAACTTCATATTTTAGTTTTTTGGTTTAACTTCAAACTTCTGCATCATAACATAACTACATTACATCATCTTAAAAACTAGTACTAACACAAAGACTATCCAAGAAAATACAATAAACAACTTCATATTTTGTAGTTGAGCCTCCATCCTAACAACCTTCTGTAATTTTGCTGAATTATTTCCCTCGACCTCTTCCATTATGTTCTCCATTTTTAGTCTTTCAGCAAAAACAACAACTTCCAAGTTAGCCACCATCTTCTTCAGATAATTTCATTCAACTTCCACTGACTTCAGTGAAGTATTCAAGTTATGGATTAGCATCTTCATATGTGGTGGCATCTCTTCATCCCGCCATTCCCACAAACCGCATGAAGAGGGGCTTCACCAAAATGAGGGCATTTATAGAATCGATAATCACCATTCAATTGAGTCGCAACCATAAAATGATTTGTAGTTAAACCACAACCACAAAGATGCGACAAACCAGAAGAGACATATATTTCAAACATTTCTAAGGAAAAAGACATGATCTAATTAGTTGTAAAAGAGAAATTTTGGGGAAGAAGAAAGGGGAGTAGGGGAACTGATGACCAATGTTCTAAATTAGGGAAGAATGCGAGTAAAAAATATGGATTTAGGGGTAAAAGACTAACCCAAAGGTAAAAGAAATGGGTTGGATCGGATTAATGGGTAAAACATTACTCAACGATAATGTTAGCCCCACTTATCCACGTGGACAAATGAAATAAGGTGAAATCAGTTAAGGAGATGCACACATGGAAGTTTGTTAGTCGTGGGGGTAAATTTGAAATTAGAAATAAGGGATTTTATAAACCATTTACCATATGATAGGAATACTTTTGGCCCTTTTCCATTTAATATATGTAACCTTCACAAGGGAGTTCAAATCAAAACAAAAGTGCGGAAAAGAAATCCCGACATCGGGGTGTCACTAGTATTGACCATCTAGTACTATTGCCTTACAATATCAAGACTAACATAGTATGGAAATAACTAAATATAACTAAGGGAAGATAAAGAGGGAGGAAAGCAGGGTTGCAACAGCCAAGCATCTACCTTGCTAACTCCGATAGATCTGCAACTCAACAATCAACTCTTGCTACCATGTCTAGAAATGTCTGGATATGCACACAAGGTGCACGGAGTAACGTGAGTATTCCAACTCAGTAAGTACCAATATTAAATAAAGGGTGAGAAGTAATGACGATTAGTAATGCAAATAAAGTTCATATCATAGAAACTCAGTAAAATACGACACATTTTTATAACAATAGTTTGAATGAAATCAGCTTGTTTAAATCCAATTCTAGTAAAATCGTTTTAAAATACACCTTCCAATAGTTTTTGAACAAAGGTTCATTGAGAAAGTGAGAAAAATGATGACATCATAAACAACTCCTCGGGCAAACATCTCTCGTATACAACCCCTCGGGCAAACCTCACCATCACTCATATACATACCCTCAGAAAAATCTCACCATCACTCATGTACATCCCATCTGGCAAACCTTACCATCACTAATGCCTCTTAGTCACTCAGCACTCGATACTCAACACTTGCAATCAGTAGGTACAAGCGCCCACTAGCGGTATGTAGACTTCGAAGGGGATACTTCTGCCGAGGCATTATATCAAGACAATTGTCACACCTCCTTTTTACCACATGCACACACATAAAAACGTAAATGTGCCACTATTTAATATTACACCCCGAGATGGAATATAATAATAATTAGTGAAGGAGTTTTTCCACTTAAAGGACGACAGTCGGAACGGGATCAATTTATTTAATTATTCAGAGTCGCCACTTGGGAAAATAATGGTGTCCCAAGTCACCGGTTTAATCCCAAACCGAGGAAATTTATGACTCTGTATTACAGTCTGCGAAACTAGAAACCTGGATAAGGAATTCTGTTAACCCGGGAGAAGGTGTTAGGCACTCCCGGATTCCGTGGTTTTAGCACGGTCCCTCAACTACAATTTTTATTTCTATCTGATTTCTCTATATATTTTAACTATGTGCTTTTAATGTTTTGCTTTTTAATTTTAGAAGAATTGCGACGTCACGAAAACACATTTCGAGTCACACCGCAACCGGTACGCCTGTGACTTTAATGTATTTCAGTTTCACCGAGAGTAAGATTTGGGTCACATAAATGCGCACCCGTATTTGAGAATGTACATTATTAATCGCGCCTAAAGTAACTTCGTCTTATTAACTTTGGGAAAGATCATAAAATTTGCTAATGGTCCTTCCAAATCTAAATATTTTATAATAATTAATTGAGGACCCTGTGCATTATAATCAGGCAATGACCTCCGCTTTCTGTTTCCACTTCACATAGCACTTCGCCAGGAGAAACGTTATCACCCTCTTTCTTTAACCATCTGGCAATATTTCCCTCCGTCATTGTAGGTAAAAGAGAGGACATACCAATCTCTTGGTGTGGAGGAAAATCTGAAGCAGTGGAGAAACACCTCCTTGAAGGCACTTGTGATCCTCTCATTAAAACCATGCTAGCGGTGGAGGCTGATCGAGCAATTGCAGTTCTTAGAGCATTTCCATTATATGTTGCAACAAATGACATCGCTCTAAAACTATTGTTGGAGACTGCTGAACCTGAGTTGCATCTATTGAAGCCAGACTGGCACCTTAAAATATCATCTCCCTTCTCCACAGAAGGCCTCGTGCCATTACTAAACCAGCAGACAGAGTCATGCCGTAATAAATTGGAAAAACTTCTGATCTTTTTGGAGTGACGAACAACGTAAGTAGCGTATGTCATGATTGGAATGGTTCCACAAAGCAGAACACCTTTAAGTCGGTAGTGGTGGCTTTTGGAGTGTGGAGTTGGGCGCAACAAACAAAAATGGAGCCTTGCTAATACCATGTCACTAGCCTTAGAATAACCATCAATTATAATAGTAAAAGATACCACATCTTTGCCAGGCATACTATCAAACAATTTCCTAGCACTAAGCAAATCACCAAACTATATATAGCTAACAATCATAGCAATCCATGTAACATCATTCCTTAAAGGCATTTCCTTAAAGGTTCTACGTGCATACTCAATCTGATTGCATTTCCCACAAAGATCAATCAAGCTGGATCCTACAAATACATCGCTATCAGTTCCGTATCTAACAATCAACCCAGGAATGGACCGACCATCCCTCAAAGCTAAGGCACTAGAACACAAAGATGGTAGTGTGTATAACAGCTATTCAAGGCTGTTGATCTTGCTAGTTTTTGGACAGAGCAAAAAATGATAGGTGTCCTTAGGTTATGGGTTACATTGGTGGTTATAAATGTGTTGAAGCTCGACGACTCATCGGCCAGCTTGCCGGAGGTGGCAGCGGTAGCAGATGGAGTCGCAAAGTAGGACAAGGTGATGGAGCTACTATTATTCGAGCAGCTGGTTGAATAGGTGGCTGCTATGATGGCACTTGTTTGATGGAGGGTGGCTATGGAGAAGGTAAGCTTCAGGGGTCTGTTTGGTGAAGAAGGCGTGAGGGAGGGTCATGACGATCCTAACACTTAGGCATATTTCAATTTGAAAACCAAAGAGAATCAGTAAATCATTTACAAACCAAGAGTTTCAATATTCAAACAATGAGGCAACACAAAGGTCGGCAACTCACTTTATCAAACAATGAATCTACTACGATTGACCAAAATGAGGTTAAGAAAAATCAAGACGGAGATCAAACAATTCAAGCAGCAGATTATTGAGTTTCAAACTCTTCTAGCCTTGATAAAAATAGAGAAATTCTGGTTAAGGAAACCAGTAGAAGACTTTATCGTAGAGGCAAAACTAGGTCCAATATAAACTAATGTCATGCTACCAAAATACGTCAAGTGACCTAAGGAATCAATAAAACCATATGATATATTCAGGATTTTATCGTATAAATCTAAGGCTAGCTGCTTCAATTACACTGGCAGCTACTCGTGTTCAGTTTCAACGAATACCATGGCTGTCCAAGTCCATCATGTTATGAAGCAAGGAGAACAAAATATAGGCTCGATTCTGAATTTTAACCAAGTTAAACAGAGGCATTTATAGATGTCGAGTGCATTACAAATTCAGAAGCAACATTCAAACACAATTACTTTCAAACAAACTGAATCTGTAATGAGCATTCAAGTACAATTTTCCAAACTCTCAAATGTCAAAGCTTATGAACTATCAAGTTATTCATATATTACCACCCAATGTATATGGCTCTTATTATATTTTCAACAACCGAAAAAGAAAAGGAGGAAACAAACGAACCTGAAAATGATCTTTTGATTTATAAAAGCTTGATAATTACAGCAAATGATTCAAGTCGAATCTAATAAATCTTCAGTAAGAACTTTCCACGAGCATCGTTAAGGAGAATACAAAAGGCATCAACTGGAAACTAAACCAAACAGCAACAGCGACGAACGAAGTACTCCAACTCAATCGAATTCCATGACGAAAAATGGAAGAAGAATAACAAACAGTGATCGAGAATCAGAAAAATTAGAAGAACTTAAGAACCCTAAAATCTAAATATTTCTAAAATCTGAAATTTTCCCTCTCGTTCTCTCAATCCTCTCCCGAAAATATTTTTCCAAAATCCCCCCCTTTAGAAATCGGAACTGCCCTATTTGAAAATGAATCCCTTGATGAATGTAGGGCTCAGATTCAATGAACTCAATCTAATGCCTCACATTCATCCAGCGAATCGCCTTCTAGCGGCTTCTATTGTGTGAGAAGGGGATGGGATGAGAGAATCTGTCAGAAGTCATTACATATATGGTAGATGAGAGAAGGAGGGCACGCGTGGTTGGAGCTTGATGCTCACTCGCGCGAATTTGGACTGGATTTGGGGAAGGGTTGGTTCGTGTTCTTCTTGGAGAAGAAGAACAGTGGCTGCATCATTTGGGTCTTGGGAAATTAGGGCGTTAGGGCTGGGGTTGGGCATGGGTCATGGACGGGTTTAGGCTGAATAGGTGGTTTGGGCATGGGCTTGGGATGATTTGGGCCAGGTTTTAGGCAAAAGTGGCCCAATTCGGGTCTGATGTTATTTTCTTTACATTGTTGTAAAATAAATTAATGCATACTAAATGCGAAACTAATTTTCTAAATGCAAATGCATATTTTTGTATTTTTTTTAATATGATTTAACATGCAACTAATTAATACGCAAATTGTAAAAAATAAGGAAAAATTATTTATTTTGAATTTTATGGGAATAACTCATATGTAGGGTAAAAATCACGTGCTCACAGCTGCACCTATTTGCTCGGGAACACGAAGAGTTTCCGTGCAAAGATAAGTGAGCAACTATGAACGATTTTTACCCGTTCGTGTATTCCGTTGTGAAGCATTTTGAAAAACTTTGACCGCACCCTGCTTCTGAGGTTGCCTACATATCCTGGGCTAAACAGGAATCAGGTTAGTGTAGTTCAGGAGTAATGGAGTATCGAGGTTGAGAGTCGAGGTTCCGTCCGAGGCTTCGGTCCGCTGTCCCGTTATTACATCAAAATTGAGAAAGACTAACTAAACCTATCAGCTACGAGTTATAAAATTCCTATCTATGAGTCTTCTGAAGCTTGATCTTGAGTTGGTTGGTGCTTCATGCGGACCCTGATCTGAATCTTGATGCTTGTTAACCGCAGGTGTTGGTTCAATCTTCTTCAGCATTTGGATCAAGTCCGGACATATAGTGCCTATGATTTCAGGTGGCCTCCTAGTTGCTGAGCCTTGACTTGTATTTCTCTTTCGCTGGCATTCTTGTTATTGCCTCGACTTGTTCAACTTCTCTTCACCGGCATTCTTGTTCTTGCCTTGACTTGTTCAAACATTCTTCAATATGAAGTATTCGTCCATTCTCCAGGTGGACCCCTGCTTGTGACAAAATAAACATCCAAAAAAAGATTTTTTTTTCTGCCCCAGTATGGTGACTGGCACATCATGTTATTGAATGTCAGAATTTCATTTTTTTCTTGTTTTTTTTTAGATGCAGACATGTATGAAATACAGTGCAAAAAAGTATTCCTGTGTTAGAAGGTGGGCGCCTAACAGAAATTAAACGTGCAATGCAGAAAAGTATTCCCGTGTTAGAAGGTGGGCGCCAAACAGAAATTAAACGTGCAATGCAGAAAAGTATTCGCGTGTTAGAAGGTGGGCGCCTAACAGAAATTAAACGGGCAATGCAGAAAAGTATTCCCTCAGCCTGATGACTGGGAAGTGGATTTAAACGTGCAATGCAGAAAAGTATTCCCGTGTTAGAAGGTGGGCGCCTAACAGAAATTAAAAATGCATGAAATTAAAAACTTTTGTGTTACCTTGTCACTTAAGGTTATCTTAGGTGAAAGATTCATCAGACTAAGACTTTTAATCTTAGGAGAAAGTTTCAACAGACTAAGATTTTGATTCTCACCGGACTATGTCCATTTCAATGTAATCTCAGGAGGATTATCCATCGGACTGAGTTTATGACTCCTGGAGATAACTCTTCGGACTGGGTCTATTCATTTGTATGGCCTCAGGAGGAATATCTATCAGACTGAGTTTAGGACTCCAGGAGATAACTCTTCGGACTAGGTCTATTTATATTTTCCTTTCTTTTCGGCTTTTGCCTTTCTTTCTTTTCCAACTTCTAATTTTACCTTTCAAATTATGCCTTTCCTTTTCGTTTCAAATTATGCCTTCATTTCCTTTTCCAACTTTTCCTTTCATTGGCTTCTGCCTTCCTTTTGTTTTCACATTGCATTATCTCTTTATCTTAGGTGAAAAATTCATTAGACCAAGACTTTTATCTTGGGAGAAAGATTCAACGGACTAAGATTTATCCATTTATCTTAGGTGAAAAATTCATCAGACCAAGAGTTTCATCTTAGGAGAAAGATTCAACAGACTAAGATTGTATCTTACTGGACTATGTCCATTTCAATGTAATCTCGGGAGGATTATCCATCGGACTGAGTTTATGACTCCAGGAGATAACTCTTCGGACTGGGTCTATTCATTTGCATGGTCTCAGGAGGATTATCCATCGGACTGAGTTTATGACTCCAGGAGATAACTCATCAGACTGGGTCCATTTGCAATTCGGACTTTCTTAAGTCTTTCAATTTCAAAAATCTTTCCTTTCTTTTCTGGACTTCTTACCTTTCTTTCTTTTCCAACTTATGATTTTACCTTTCAAATTATGCCTTTCCTTTTCATTTCAAATTATGCCTTCATTCCCTTTTCCAACTTCTACTTTTATCTTAGGTGAAAAATTCATCAGACTAAGATTTTATCTTAGGAGAAAGTTTCAGCAGGCTAAGATTCTTTCCTTTCGTCTTAGGTGAAAATTTCATCAGACCAAGACTTTTATCTTGGGAGAAAGATTCAACGGACTAAGACTTCATCTACTTATCTTAGGTGAAACATTCATCGGACTAAGACTTTTGTGTTAGGAGAAAGTTTCAACAGACTAAGATTGTATCATTCTCCGATACTTGCTTCATTCACCTTTCAACTTGAATTGTTCATCTTCAAAAACAATTGTATTCACCTTCATGCTCTTCGGATGACTATCCGATGACAGAAAATTTTTCCTGCCCCAGTTTGACAATATATTTGCTCATGTTTGAAAGCAAAGAAAACTCTGTCAGTTTAAAAATGCGGTGGTTGGTTGTGGCCTTGAACTTTCCACTTGAATGCTTGGCCTGTTCACCGACTATTCTTTTTATTCTTTCTCTGTTCAAACCCCATGTTTCCATTTATTATATTGTTTCCGAATTGGCTCTTTGCCGACCTTTGTGTCTTGCATGAACCCCAAACATTTTTATTGTTGCCAGCTCCATTGCATATGTTGCTCTTTTGGCTTAAAGCACTGACCTTGTCTTTTCCTGACTTACAACAATTGTCGTGTTGGCCAAATCCCATCTTGTGCAATTGGAAAGCTTGGTGGCAAATTTTGGAATCATTTCTATACTCGTTATGACCCGACAGACTCAATAAGAGGGAGGGTAAAACAAGGTACAAAGAATAGAAAGAAAGGAAAACATAATTCCTAACAAGAAACCTACGGAAGAATGACCTATCGGATTTTGAATACCGACTCTAGCGACCTTGACATGCACTTTTGGCCTTCTCTGTATAGCAAATTTGATGTTCAACTCTTGTTGCAAGCTCTGCTGTGAAACCGGTCTTCAACACTTCATTTCTTTGATCTGATCCTTAGTCGACTTGTAGTGCCCATAGGGTTTTCACCATCAAGCCTCTCTCATTTGCTCTTTCCTTCTCTCGACTCACCATCGCCTTACGGTGCCCGTGCAGATTTTCACCGATAAGACTCTCTCATTTTGATTTCTCTTATCTTGGAGTCTCGTGGTGGTTCTCATCATCTTGAATTCTTCATTCTCCTTTGTTCGGACTCGAGTGTTGCCCTTGATGTGATTCACCTTTGCTCGTTTGACTCGGCATTTCTTGAAGATTGATCGGAAGGTCTTCCTTTGGACTGTAATGCAGGCTTTTGGATGGGATATAGAAAAAATATATAAAAGGCTCAATTATTTTAATCATGGGTTAAAGGATTACAACTTCCGGAATCTTATTTATTCAACAACCATAACTTCTGCCCCCAGTTTCCTTCTTGGGGGATTTTTTTTGGATTTTTTCATTATTGTGGCTGAACCTCAGTGAGGCTGCCTACGTACCCTTTCGGGATCAAGTCAAACGTAGTTCAGAGTACGTCCGTATTTATTGTTTCATCTTGACTTCTCCCGATTTTCTTTCTTGTATTGCATTTTTCTTTCTTTTCTTTTTCTTTTCTTTTCTTTTTCTTTTTGTCTTTTTTTTTTTCTTTTCTTTTCTCTTTTTTTTTCTTTTCTTCTTTCTTTTTTTTTTTGTTTCTCCATTTGATTTCCCGCTCAATCCTCAATTTTTGTTGTTGATTCCGAAAGAGGGATATGAAAGAAAATATAATATGGCTCAAAGGGGTAGCAATGGACGAAGTGTTTGGATAGCCGAACGAAATACCTTCGTCATTCCAATCTTCAAAACCTACCAAGTACAAACTACACGGTCAAACACCTTTGATTGATTCACATTTTTGCCTTCTGTATTTGATGATTCTCAGTGCCATTGGGCAACAATCTCGATACCACGAATGGCTCATTTAGCTTTGGGGTACTTTTGCCTTTGGCTTTAATCCGATGAAGCATGATGCATTTGTTTCATTGCTAAATTGACTTTTAAAATCAGGCCGAGAATTATATGCAAGTGATGTTGCTAAAATCAGTATGAGAAGAATTGTAAAGGGATTAGAAATGGAATTACTAGAAATGACGGGAAACGGAGAGTTGTATTAAACTGATGGATTGAAACAACAAGACGAACAACAAAACGAACAGACTAGACTAGAATTACAAAACCTAGACAACACTAAACAAATTTATTACTAAACAAAGCAAAGTGGAAAGATAGAAGGGTTTTGACTCTCAAGACAACGTCCGTATTACAACCCTGAAATAACCCGGGCAAAAGAGATGACATCAAAAATATACCACCAAAACTCCAAGACACGGAGCGCCTTCCCAATTGACAAGCATGGCATCCTAGCCACTGAATTCTGCATTAATGTTGCCAAGATCACTTTCTGTTTCAATATCTTCAACTTCAGTTGACCTCCCAAGAAGATTTTCATCACCCACGTCACCGGGCATCATTCCCACAAAATGTGCTCCGTTATGTGCAAGTAAAGGATTCTGTGCAATGTTCCGGATGCCACTGCCTTGGACCGCAATTATTCCTTCCTAAATCATTCTTTCTATCTCTCTTTTCAAATCCCGACAACTTTCAACATCGTGCCCCCGGGCATTGGAGTGGTATTCACACCTTTTGGATGAGTCAAAACTTCTCGCACGTCGGTCCACCCGATTTGGAGGGATGGGTGCAATCACGCTATGTCGTTTTAACTTCTTAAACAAGTTTGCATAGGACTCTCCTATTGGTGTAAAATTATCTTTCAACTTCTGTTCCTTTCCGTACCCCTGGCTTGGATGTGGGTTATAAGGTATTTGAAAATTTTGCGGAGGCTGGTAAAGATTTTGTGATGTTCGGGCTCGCTTTCTTGGGTGTTTTGAGGATTGAGCAACATACCGGACTGGATCAACAGAGTATGGAGGGTTCTGAGGCGGGTAGTAATGCTTAAGAGGGTCATGGAAAACTTGATGAGGTTGTGTATATCTTTGAGATGTTCTCATAGGACCTCTTCTCGACCCTGACATCATCATGATTTCTTCATCACTCCCATACACATTACTAAATTCACTTTGGACATCATGAGCCGCATCTTTGAGAGCTGCTTGACTTATAATTTTGCCTGTCTTAAGACCATCTTCCACCATTTCTCTCATTTTGATTATTTCTTCAAAGGAGTGACCAACTGCAGATATCATGTTTTGAAAGTAATCCGGCTCTTGAGCCTGAAGGAAAATAGTGGCCAACTCGTGATCATTCATGGGTGGCTTAGCTCTTGCTGCCTGCTCTCTCCATTTGATGGCATATTCCCTGAAACTTTCAGTTGGTTTCTTTTTCAGCTTAGAAAGGGAAATGCGGTTTGGGGTGACGTCAATATTGTATTGAAAATGTTTGATAAAGGCTCGTGCCAAATCATCCCAGACGTGCCAACCAGATGCGTCCTGATCCCAAAACCATTCAGATGCTACTCCCGAGAGGCTTTCCCCAAAATAAGCCATAAGCAATTCTTCTTTTCTTCCCACACCTCTCAATTGGTTGCAATACCTTTTCAGGTGGGCTATGGGATTTCCGCGTCCATCATACTTTTCCAATTTGGGAATCTTGAAACCAGGCGGCAAGTGGACATCGGGGAACATACAAAGATCTCCGAAGGCAACACTCTTTTGACCTGCCGTTTCTTGCATGTTTTTCAGCCGTTGTTCTAATCTCTTCAATCTTGGGGCCATTTCTTCCTGTACATTCTTTTCGGGTAGGCTTCTCAACGTTTGCAGGAAGGTCAAACGAGTACGAGTGGTACTCGGGAGAGTGGTACTGTTCTTGCTGTATAGCAGATTGTGACTCATGAGAAGGTTGTCCTTGGCCATTGGCCCATGCTTCACGCATTTTGGTCATTTGTTGTTTCAATGCTCTATTTTCTTCAACCACAGTAGACCCTTATTGAATTTTCTGACCCTGAGTCTCTTGAGCACTCGTAACAGCTTCGATGCCGGTTATCATTTTCCTTGGATCTTGCTTTCCAATTTACCACAACCAACCACCTCGACTTTCTAGATCAACAAAACGAAACCACCGGGTTAGCGTTAAGGTATTCCACTTATTGATTTACTTTGTTTTTTTTTCTGCTATTTTCTTTTCTTTTTCCCTTTTTGTGGTTTTTTTATTTTTTCCTTTTTTTTTCTTTTTGTAGTTTTTTCTTTTCTTTTTCTTTTTGGTTATGGAAATGGTCGAATCCTATGTGGATTGCCTACGTATCATGACCCCGCATGAATCAGACCGAGCGTAGTTCTTGCAAATTAATGCAAGAAATAAAGAGATGTTTATTTGATTTTTTTTTTGATTTTTTTTTTCTTTGAAGGAAAATTATAGAAGCCGACTCCAACTACAAACTTGTGTGGGAGATTTCTACAAGAATAAGAATATATTTGGCGTCAATTATGACTATTTCTACAAAATTGGCCACATAATGGCTTATTTGACAAAATGACTATTTTTGCAAAATTTATTTAAGAAAGATAAACTTGAAATTTTTTTTATCCTATGGCTCATGGGGCATCGTTCGACATCACCATAAACCAACACAAGACTATTTTTCATAAATTGACCATGTAATGGCTTATTTAGACAAAGTGGCTCTTTTTGCAAAATTTTATTTAAGAAGATGCAAATTCAAAATTTTTATCCCGGGGCCTATGGGGCATCGTTCAGCACCGACACAGGCCAACACAAGACTAAGGAAGTTAAAATGCAAAAATGTGGCTATTTCAGCAAAATTCCGGCCATGTAATGGCTTATTTGATAAAGTGGTTATTTTTTGAAAAGTTGAGCGATGACTCAAACTTGATTTTGCGGATACGGCCTTTCAACGTTTCCGCGAGAAATTTTTCAAGGCTATGCCCGCAAATTATTTAAAATGACTCAAAGTGGCTATTCTTGCAAAAATGGCCTTTCGGCGTCCTTTTGAGGGACATTTGGCTTATTTTAAGCAAGAATAACATCACCCGACTTATTTATAATAAAAATAAAATATTTGACATTTTTTGGTTACTTTTGCAAAAGGGGTGTGAACCCGGACTTGATTTTGCGCTATGGCCTTGCAACATTTCCACAAGGAATATTTTAAGGCTATGCCCGCAAATTATTAAAAATGATTCAAAGTGGCTATTTTTGCAAAAAACAGCCTTCCGGCGTCCTTTAGGAACATTCGGCTATTTGCAAAAACGGCATCACTTTGATTTTATTGACAAAATTAAACACACATTTTTTTTGATTTTTTTTAAAAGGGGTGGCCTTTCAACATTTCCATAAGGAATATTTCAAGGCCATTATTCAAAAAGAAAAAAAGAAAAGTCTCAAAGTGGCCATTCTTGCAAAAACAGCCTTCTGGCGTCCTTTCGGAACATTCGGCTATTTTCAAAAACGGCATCACTTTGATTTTATTGACGCAAACACACACATTTTTTTTTTGATTTTTTAAAGGGGTGGTTGGACCCGATGAGGGTTGCCTACATATCCCACCTAATGGCGAGAATCAAACATGCATAGTTCGGTCAGATTAGTTGACCAATTATTTCAACAAAAATTGTTCCACCTTTTTTTTAAGATTTTCAAATTTTCGGATACCTATTTCCTATAAATCTTATTTTCCTCTCTTTTTTTTTCTTTCTTTTTCAACAATTTTTCTATCCTCGGGATTTCAGCCGGTCCGCATAACGATCAAGGACAATGAAAATGCAACACATAACATGCTCGGTCTTTTCCAATACCGGGTCACCTGTCCTAGACGGACCCAACCCCTGTGTTGAGTCCTCTAAGTCAAATATGATGCAAATAATCGTCCTAGACCTATGTTCAAAAATCTTACGGTTTCATAGAGTGCTAGACCGTGTACCCGAGCGGACAACTCGAATCGAGGAGGGGGCTACGTACCGGTGACCCGCGGAGTCAATCGGCTTTGTAACTTATCCGGCCTCTGTTTTCTTAATTTAAGGTGACTTTAACGGAAAGGGGAGTCTCAACCAGTAAGCACATCCCCGGGGGAGAAGAGAGAAGGGTTTTCGGCACAGTTTTATATATTCAGTTCACGCAATATCAAAGCAGTAAACATGTAGCACATTAATCAAAACATATAATGAAATCGGATATAAGCAAAAATAGCAATTTAACTGAGCTCGAATTCTTAAACCCTGAACCGAAGTTCCTGGGTTACTTATTCCCCAACAGAGTCGCCAGAGCTGTCACACCTCCTTTTTACCACATGCACACACGTAAAAACGTAAATGTGCCACTATTTAATATTACACCCCGAGAAGGGATATAATAATAATTAGTGGAGGAGTTTTTCCACTTAAAGGACAGTCGGAACGTGATCAATTTATTTAATTATTCAGAGTCGCCACTTGGGAAAATAATGGTGTCCCAAGTCACCGGTTTAATCCCAAACCGAGGAAATTTATGACTCTGTATTACAGTCTGCGAAACTAGAAACCTGGATAAGGAATTCATTTAACCCGGGAAAAGGTGTTAGGCACTCCCGGATTCCGTGGTTTTAGCACGGTCGCTCAACTGCAATTTTTGTTTCTATCTGATTTCTCTATATATTTTAACTATGTGCTTTTAATGTTTTGCTTTTTAATTTTAGAAGAATTGCAACGTCACGAAAACACATTTCGAGTCACACCGCAACCGGTTCGCCTGTGACTTTAATGTATTTCAGTTTCGCCGAGAGTAAGATTTGGGTCACATAAATGCGCACCCGTATTTGAGAATGTACATTATTAATCGCGCCTAAAGTAACTTCGTCTTATTAACTTTGGGAAAGACCATGAAATTTGTTAATGGTCCTTCCAAATCTAAATATTTTATTGTAATTAATTGAGGACCCTGTGCATTATAATCAGGCAATGGCCTCTGCTTTCTGTTTCCACTTCACATAGCACTTCACCAGGAGAAACTTTATCACCCTCTTTCTTTAACCATCTGGCAATATTTCCCTCCGTCATTGTAGGTAAAAGGGAGGGCATACCAATCTCTTGGTGTGGAGGAAAATCTGAAGCAGTGGAGAAACACCTCCTTGAAGGCACTTGTGATCCTCTCATGAAAACCATGCTAGCGGTGGAGGCTGATCGAGCAATTGCAGTTCTTAGAGCATTTCCATTATATGTTGCAACAAATGACATCGCTCTAAAACTGTTGTTGGAGACTGCTGAACCTGAGTTGCATCTATTGAAGACAGACTGGCACCTTAAAATATTATCTCCCTTCTCCACAGAAGGCCTCGTGCCATTACTGAACCAGCAGACAGAGTCATGCCGTAATAAATTGGAAAAACTTCTGATTTTTTTGGAGTGACGAACAACGTGAGTAGCGTATGTCATGATTGAAATGGTTCCACAAAGCAGAACACCTTTAATTCGGTAGTGGTGGCTTTTGGAGTGTGGAGTTGGGCGCAACAAACAAAAATGGAGCCTTGCTGATACCATGTCACTAGCCTTAGAATAACCATCAATTATAATAGTAAAAGATACCACATCTTTGCCAGGCATACTATCAAACAATTTCCTAGCACTAAGCAAATCACCAAACTATATATAGCTAACAATCATAGCAATCCATGTAACATCATTCCTTAAAGGCATTTCATTAAAGATTCTACGTGCATACTCAATCTGATTGCATTTCCCACAAAGATCAATCAAGCTGGATCCTACAAACACATCGCTATCAGTTCCGTATCTAACAATCAACCCAGGAATGGACCGACCATCCCTCAAAGCTAAGGCACTAGAACACAAAGATGGCAGTGTGTATAACAGCTATTCAAGGCTGTTGATCTCGCTAGTTTTTGGACAGAGCAAAAAATGATAGGTGTCCTTAGGTTATGGGTTTCATTGGTGGTTATAAATGTGTTGAAGCTCGACGACTCAAAGGCCAGCTTGCCGGAGGTGGCAGCGGTGGCAGATGGAGTCGCAAAGTAGGACAAGGTGATGGAGCTACTATTATTCGAGCAGCTGGTTGAATAGGTGGCTACTATGATGTCACTTGTTTGATGGAGGGTGGCTATGGAGAAGGTAAGCTTCAGGGGTCTGTTTGGTGAAGAAGGCGTGAGGGAGGGTCATGACGATACCTAACACTTAGGCATATTTCAATTTGAAAACCAAAGAGAATCAGTAAATCATTTACAAACCAAGAGTTTCAATATTCAAACAATGAGGCAACACAAAGGTCGGCAACTCACTTTATCAAACAATGAATCTTCTATGATTGACCAAAATGAGGTTAAGAAAAATCAAGACGGAGATCAAACAATTCAAGCAGCGGATTATTGAGTTTCAAACTCTTCTAGCCTTGATAAAAATAGAGAAATTCTGGTTAAGGAAACCAATAGAAGACTTTATCGTAGATGCAAAACTAGGTGCAATATAAACTAATGTCATGCTACCAAAATACGTCAAGTGACCTAAGGAATCAATAAAACCATATGATATATTCAGGATTTTATCGTATAAATCTAAGGCTAGCTGCTTCAATTACACTGGCAGCTACTCGTGTTCAGTTTCAACGAATACCATGGCTGTCCAAGTCCATCATATTATGAAGCAAGGAGAACAAAATATAGGCTCGATTCTGAATTTTAACCAAGTTAAACAGAGGCATTTATAGATGTCGAGTGCATTACAAATTCAGAAGCAACATTCAAACACAATTACTTTCAAACAAACTGAATCTGTAATGAGCATTCAAGTACGATTTTCCAAACTCTCAAATGTCAAAGCTTATGAACTATCAAGTTATTCATATATTACCACCCAATGTATATGGTTCTTGTTATATTTTCAACAACCGAAAAAGAAAACGAGGAAACAAACGAACCTGAAAATGATCTTTTGGTTTATAAAAGCTTGATAATTACAGCAAATGATTCAAGTCGAATCTAATAAATCTTCAGTAAGAACTTTCCACGAGCATCGTTAAGGAGAATACAAAAGGCATCAACTGGAAACTAAACCAAACAGCAACAACGACGAACGAAGTACTCCAACTCAATCGAATTCCATGATGATAAATGGAAGAAGAATAACAAACAGTGATCGAGAATCAGAAAAATTAGAAGAACTTAAGAACCCTAAAATCTAAATATTTCTAAAATCTGAAATTTTCCCTCTCGTTCTCTCAATCCTCTCCCGAAAATCTTTTTCCAAAATCCCCCCCTTTAGAAATCGGAACTGCCCTATTTGAAAACGAATCCCTTGATGAATGTAGGGCTCAGATTCAATGAACTCAATCTAATGCCTCACATTCATCCAGCGAATCGCCTTCTAGCGGCTTCTATTGTGTGAGAAGGGGATGGGATGAGAGAATCTATCAGAAGTCGTTACAAATATGGTAGATGAGAGAAGGAGGGCACGCGTGGTTGGAGCTTGATGCTCACTCGCGCGAATTTGGACTGGATTTGGGGAAGGGTTGGTTCGTGTTCTTCTTGGAGAAGAAGAACAGTGGCTGCATCATTTGGGTCTTGGGAAATTAGGGCGTTAGGGCTGGGGTTGGGCATGGGTCATGGACGGGTTTAGGCTGAATAGGTGGTTTGGGCATGGGCTTGGGATGATTTGGGCCAGGTTTTAGGCAAAAGTGGCCCAATTCGGGTCTGATGTTATTTTCTTTACATTGTTCTAAAATAAATTAATACATACTAAATGCGAAACTAATTTTCTAAATGCAAATGCATATTTTTGTATTTTTATTTTTTTTTAATATGATTTAACATGCAACTAATTAATACGCAAATTGTAAAAAATAAGGAAAAATTATTTATTTTGAATTTTATGGGAATAACTCATATGTAGGGTAAAAATCACGTGCTCACAATTATCATTGCATAAATTAATCAGGACCTCGGCGTCACTCAGTAATGAATCAATAAAACATATTGCGGCGAGCAGTCCAATCCCATAAATATCTTCACGGATCAGACCCTAGGTCTCACTCAGTCATAACCTCTCCAGCCTCTCGAGCTTTCATAAAACAAGGTACTCAGCCCAAACAACATTTATATGATGCATCAAAATGGGATAATAGAGACTGAGTTATGTAGTAAATAAGTATATATATTTCCAATCGAAAACAATGAGAGGATAACAATAAAAGACCTCTAAAAGTCAAAACAACACTGGCATAAGGCCTAAACATGGCATCTAACCCGATTTACAGAAATTCTTTCTAAAACACATAAGAAGCATGTAGTTTCAACAAAATAATCAACTTTACAAAAGATACGGGGTGGACCAAGTCACAATCTCCAACGGTGCACGCCCACACGCCCGTCACCTAGCATGTGCGCCACCTCAAAATAGACACATGACACAATATCTGTGATTTCATACCCTCAGGACAAGATTTACAGTCGTTACTTACCTTAAACCGATCAAATCTCAACTCTGCGATACTCTTGCCCCTAAACTCAGTCTCCAAATGCTCTGAATCTATTCATAATCAGTAGAATATCATCAATGTATGCTAAAGGAATAATTTCTACAAGAACAACTACTAAATTAGACCAAGAACCTAAAATCATCTCAAACTCGGACCTAGGACCACGTCTCAAAATCTGATAAAAATTACAAAACTTGAAAGCTCATTCACTCATGAGTCTACCCATACTAATTTCATCAAAATCCGACCTCATTTGGTCCCTCAAATCCCCAAATTACTTCCTCAAGAACTCTTACATTCCTCCCCCCCCCCCCAAGTTTTTCATGCCAATTCCCATTTTAGATGATAGAAACCAAGATACAATGATGGAATTTAAAAAAAATCAAGTGAAGGGCACTTATCCCAATCAACTCCTTAGAATTGCCTTCAACAATCACCAAATTTCGTGGTCTCTAGCTCAAAATATGAAAAAAGGGATGAAACCCTCGATTTTGAATATAACACTGTCTGCCAAGATTTTCCTCTTCGCGAACGCGGTAGTGCCCTCGTATTCGTGAAGCACAATTTGCTTCAGACTGGAAATTCCTCCTACGGGAACGTGAGGACCCTATCGCGAACGTGAAGCCTACACTGGTTGACCCTACGTGAAAGCGGAACTCTTCTCGCGAATGTGTAGGCTTATATGTTTGAAGCTCTAATTATTGTTGACTCTATGCGAATGCGATGGCGTGGTCGTGAACGTGTAGCCTTAATGTCCTACACCTTCTTGAACGCAGGAAGTACTTCGCGAAAGTGAAGGACAACTCAGCTTCCCTTTTCAAATGTCTTACACGAACGCAGGAGCCATCTTGCGAATGCGATGAGGAAAATCTCTACAACATCACACTAGAAAATTTGCCAACTTCTAAAGCCAAGAAATAATCTATTAACCACCCGAAAGTCAACCAAAGCCCTTGGTACCTAAAACAAACATACCAACACATCCTATAACTTCATTCAAACTTAGTTGAAGCTTTGAATCGCTCGAAACAATATCAAAACATTAAATTACCCTCGGATTGAAGCCTAAAAACTTCTAAACTTCCAAATTACACAAATGTCGCTAAAACCTACCAAACATCGTGCAAATGATCTCAAATTTTACACACACGTCACAAATGACACTACGAACCTACTCTAACTTCTAGAATTCCATTCCAACCCCAATATCAAATATTTCACTACCGACCAAAATCACTAAATTTTTAAATTTCGCCAATTCATGTCTAATTCTACACAAACCTCCAATTCACATTCTGGACGCACTCCTTAGTCCAAAATCACCTAATGGAGCTAACGAAACCATCAGAAACCCAATCTGAGATCAAATACTAAAAAGTCAAATATGGTCAAATCTTTCAAATTTAAAGCTTCTAGCTTCATTTTTCTAATTTGAATTCCGAATAACCTAAAACTGAAAACCGACGATCCACATAAGTCATAATACTTCACACAAAGATACTCATGCCCTTAAACAACCAAGCAAAGTGAAAATGCTCAAAATGACCGGTCGGATCGTTATATCCTCCCTCACTTAAATATACATTCATCCTTGAACGTTCTAGGGGTTGTTCTAAAAGTCATCAAATTAACCTCACTATGCACATACTCGGGGGTGATCTTACGTCACCCTATCCCATATAGGTTTGATAACACATCATGACTGAAATTTAACATCCAAAATTTTTTATAAGATCATAACCTCACATCTACATACCGTATAAGTCCGAACAAGCTGTATTAAACCATATCCTTAACCCATGATGTAATCACATGAGATACCACATAACTCAAACACTCATGCGATAACTTCTAATCATAGTAGTTGTTCAAAATAACCCAATACCGATAATACACCTCTTAACAAACAAAGACTCGTTCTAATACTTTTATATACTGCCAATGATGAAAGAAACACGCAGAAACTCGAAACTATTCGTCAGATCAACAAGTTATGGAGCTCTCTCTTCTCCGACAGGAACTATAGCACATTTCTAAGTCAACGTCCGATATTATCCTTCCAACCATGTTGTAACCATTTCTAATAGTATTCATTCTAGGTCCAATGACATCATCTCATCCAACACGAGTACACGACCACTCTGATGACATAACACATCAATACAATCATCAAACGAGGAATGCTTCTCTGATTCTTCCGTACCACATCACAAAATATGAGTATCATTATTCAATCAGTTAGACGAGTACCAGAGTACCAATGGAGTATCCATAAATCAAAACACAATACCCCCTTTTGAAATGTATACTCACATCAATCCACACCAAATAGTAATATCATTCACCTAGTCACCTAAAATTGCCTATGCTGCCTAAGGATACCCTGTGATCCTACTCATGTAAATCTCAATCTCACACAACCTATCGCATATACCATGTCATCATATGAAAAGTATAAAAATCTCTTAAGACAGTCCGAGTCACAGTAAACTACATGCTCAACCAGTTAGAAACCTTCCATTTGATCTCATCCATGAGAAAATCTCTATTCGCAACATGTTCCCCGCATTGGTAGGAAATATACACCTTGAACCATGGTAAAACAATTGAGAACTCTTCAAATATCATTTGTACAAAACCCAGACGTCAAGACTGAATCCTTTTAACCCAAACAAGCTATGCAGGTCACCAAAACCCAAGAGCATTGCCATGAAACATATGTAGAAACTCATTACCTCATAAACATCCCAAAGAACTAATCATACCCATTACCATGCCGATCAAACCTACCACCAAGTTGTCATATCTATCCGAGTTCTTTCTGAATTTCATTAACATTGATACTTCTCCTCGCCATAATACCTAAATCCTCAACCCAGACTCACAACACGAGATCCTAACGTAGAACCATACTGCCTTAAGGCTCATAACCCACTAAATGTTTTTCTGATACTGAAATGTAGAATCCACAATGATGCAGGAATATTGCGAGCCGTGACACTATCCAATGTAACTCTCAGCTTCTAGCCATATACGAACCCGCAAAAACTCCTAATTGCCATATAAAAATCTTGAATTCATTAGATTCATTATTGAGATTTATCCACTCTGCTCAAATTTCAATTAGCTTGATCAAAAGGGCCGATCAACTTGTGCCTCATTAACATTCCAATCCCCAAGGATGTAACCCCATCTTAATGCAACCAAATAAATTTCTGCTCCACGCACATTACATCCTTCACCAATAATAACTCAATTCATTCCATGATTCTCATATACTCATAAAACCTAATACAACTTATATCCAAAAATTCCTTTACTCGAGTCATCCTTGATCTCAACCTCTACAAGTCATAACCGATTTATCAATATACTTCAAACTGGAACTAATGCAACAATTAGCCGTTCAGTGAACTTATCAATAGCAGACTCCCCCACTTAGCTCAAGTCCATATATCAAAACGCACAAAAAAACTCACACTCAAAACACACAGAAAAACTCACAATGCCCATACAGTATTACCGTCATAATACCATAGTGAGATTCAAATAAATCCTTTATAAGCTCATGCAACACAAACCATCTAGTATTTCAAACCATCTACAAATCTCACATTCACCCTCTTAACAGTCAAGCCTGCTCTTATAAGCAATCCAAACTCAAATTGCAACACGAATATTTCACAAAGAGAACTCCCAACAAACAACATAGGGATCACACAAACCTTAGAACACCCCGCGAGAGATAACCCACTATCTTAGCCTCACACTAGTAGTTCTCTATACTCCTCTAATAACTATTACACACTTAATCCCATAAGTCTGAACTCATAACAAAACATGAATATCTACCTCATTCCACAACTAACTACATGAGAGGTCCTTCAACACACCTATACCTCGAGGCCATATGCCATATCAAGACAGAAGTCAAACACCCAATAGTCATTGATACATCTCTAGCAAACGCGTCTTGTCACATTCGAACAATCTGAACATATCTCACAATCAAATCATACTCACCCCATAGTCATAAATTCCACCAATAAGGACACAAGCAGATATATAAGTCACAAATTCATGTACTCACACAAAATCATATCTCGCACCTCAACCATGGAACTCACAAGCTGTGATGCAAAACTGATATCGAGTGCTCATGTGCACACACGAATACATGGAAGGAATTCAAGGAGTTACGCTTCCAGGTGAATCAATGCCACACAATAAGGATTCAAGAATATGAATTTCTTAAAGGTTTTCTAGTCTCTCGAAGATAAGTATAGACATCTCTGTACCAATCCGTAAGACTCCATTAAACCCATGTATGACTCGTGAGACCTATCTAACCTAGTCTCTGATATCAACTTGTCACGACCCAAAAACTAACAATGTCATGATGGGGCCTATCGTGGTACTAGGTAAGTCGATACCTTAACAAAATAAACCAGTATTTTCATTTCAAAGATAATTCCAAATATGTTTAATATATGTAACCTTTACAAGGGAGTTCAAACCAAAACAAAAATGCGAAAAAAGAAAGCCCGACATCGGGGTGTCGCTGGTTATGAGCATCTACTACAACCGTCTGAAAATATCAAGACTAACATAGTTTAAAAATAACTAAATACAACTATGGGAAGATAAAGATGGAGGAAGCAGAGTTGCGATTGCCAATCAGCTACCTTGCTAACTCCGATAGATTTATAACTGAACAATCAACACTCATTATCGTATCAAGAATTGCCTCGATCTACACACAAGGTGCATGGAGTAACGCGTACGCCAACTCAGTAAGTAACAACAGTAAATAAAGACAAAGAAGTAGTGACGAGCAGTAATGCAAATAAAATTCAAACCAAAGAAACTCAGTAAAATATGGCTTTTTTTTAAAACCATAGTTAGAATCAAATCAGCTTGTTTAAATGCAGTTCCAAAAAAATTGTTTTAAAATACATCTTCCAATAATTTTCGAACAAAGGTTCGATGCAAACATGAGTAAAATTATGAAACCATAAATGGCCCATCGATCAAACATCTCTCATACATAGCCCCTTGAGCAAACCCACCATCACTCATATATATCCCCTCGAACAAACCTTACCATCACTCTTGTACAGCCCCTCGGGCAAATCTTACCAGCACTCATGCCTCCCGGTCACTCAGCACTCTATGCTCGACACTCGCACTCAGTAAGTACATGCGCTCACTAGGGTGTGCAGACCCTGGAGGGGCTCCTTCAGCCCAAGTGCTAAAACAAGCCAATCATGATAGATATATCAATCACGCCCTCGTCCTCACTCAGTCATAAATCAATAAAACATACTATGATGTGTAGCCTGATCCCATAAGTATACTCACAAATCAAGCCCTAGGCCTCACTCAATCAATACCTCTCTAGCCTCTCGGGCTCATAGAAAACAAGGTATTTAGCCTAAATAAAATTTATGTGATGCAGTCAAATGGGGTAATAGAGATCGAGTTATGCAGTAAATACGTATAAACATGACTGAGTAAAGATTTTCAATCGAAAACAATGAGAGTATAAAAGATATCTAATAGTCCAAATAACACTGACATAAGGCCTAAACACGGCATCTAGTTTGGTTTATAGAAATTCTTTCTAAAAGATGTAAGAAACATGTAGTTTCAACAAAATATTGATCTTTACAGAAGATACGGAACATACCAAATCACAATCCAAAACGGTGCACACTCAAACGTCTGTCACCTAGCATGTGCGCCACCTTAAAATAGTAATATGACACAAAATTCAGAATTTCATACCCTTAGGACTAGATTTATAATCGTTACCTAACTCAAACCAATCAAATCTCTACTTTGTAATGCGTTTGCCCCTCGACTCGATCTCCAGATACTCCAAATCTATTCACAATCAGTACAATACCATCAATATATGTTAAAGGAATGATTTCACAAGAAAAACTACCAAATTAGACCAAGAACCCAAAATTGGCTCAAACCTGCCCCCGGGCCCACGTCTCAAAATCCGACAAAAATTACCAAACTTAAAAACCCATTCTCACGAGTCTACCTATACCAATTTTATCAAAATATGATATTATTTGATCCCTCAAATACCCTAACTAATTCCTTAAAAACTCTTCCGTTCCCCCTTCCCCCCAAAATTATTTACTCCATTTCCCAATTTAGACGATAGAAATCAAGACAATCGTGAAATTTAACCAAAATCAAGTGAAGAACACGTATCCCAATAAACTCCCTGAAAATACTTTTAATAATTGCCTAATTCCGTGATCTCTAGCTCAAAATATGAATATTGGACTCAAACCCTCGATTTTAAATATAACATTGTCTGCCCAGATTTTCCTCTTCGCCAACATGGTAGTGCCCTCGCGTTCGGGTAGCTCAAACTGCCTCAGACTGTAAATTCCTCCTCTTCGAACGCATAGAACCTCTCGCGAATGTGAAGCCTACATTGGTTGACCCTAAGCGAACACAGAACTCTTCTCGCGAACGCGTAGGCCTAAATGCATGAAGCTCCAATAGTTGTTGACTCTACGAGTACGCGGTGACTTGGTCTCGAATGCGTAGCCTTAATGTCCTACACCTTCGCGAATGCAGGAAGTACTTCGCGAACTCGTAGGAATACCCAGTTTCCATTCTTAAATACCTTACGCAAACACGAGAGCCCTCTCACAAACACGATGAAGGAAATCTTTGCAACATCACACTTGAAAATCTACCAACTTCTAAAGCCAAGAAATGATCCGTTTACCAACCGAAACTTACGCGATGCCCTCGAGACCTCAGCTAAACATACCAACACATCCCATAACATTATTAAAACATAGCCAAACCTCCGAATCACTTAAAACAACATTAAAACACGAAATTACCCCCGAATTCAAGTTTAAGAACTACTAAACTTTCAATTTTGCAAACAATGTTGAAACCTACCAAACCTCGTGAGAATGACCTTAACTCTTATACACACGTCAAAAGTTACACTACGAACCTGTTCCAACCTTTCAGAGTTCCATTCAGAACCCGATATCAAATTTTTCATTGTCGACCAAAATCGCCAAATTTCCAACTTTCGCCAATTCATGCCTAATTCTACCACAGACCTTCAATTTATATTTCGGACATGCTCCTAAGTCCAAAATCACCTAACGGGGCTAATAGAACAATCAAAAATCCAATTTGAGATCAAATACTAAAAGGTCAAACTTGGTCAAACCTTTCAAGTTTAAACCTTCTAACTGAGAATCATTCTTCCAACTTGAATTTCGAATAACCTGAAAATCAAAATAAACGATCCACATAAGTCATAATAATTCATATGAAGCTTCTTATTCCCTTAAATAATCGATCGAAGTGCAAATTCTCAAAACGATTGGTCGGGTTATTACAATGCGAGTTTCGTCCTAGGTTTTATTCTACTCCGAATTTCCTTCTCTATTTCAGAAGGCAAGTAATATTCTTCCTATATACAACTTTACAAGATTCTCATCATGTTTAAGACAAATTATGTGGTTTACAGTCCATATGTGTATACATTATTATCTTTCTCAACTTGACTCCACTTCGGTGATTATGTATGTGTAATTGGTGGTTTGACTAAGCCTATTGACGTGATGATGTGGATAATACCATGACCTCCAACTATGGAGTTTTTGCACCTTTCTCCGCAGATCTTTTTCATCCCTTATATGTCCACACTTTGGACAACCCTGGTAGCCAATTGGTTTCAATATCTTTTAATGGCTCTGATTTTGTTCTTCGGAGAAGTAGCATGCTTACTTCTTTGTGTGTCAAAAATAAAATGGGGATCCGAGATTGAAGAATATCTCAACCTAGTCCAGAATCACCTTATTACCCATATTGGTAAAGATGTAATGATATGGTCAAGTCTTGGATCATAAATTTTATGTTTAGAGAAATTTCCACTAGTGTAATGTGCTTTAAGCCTTCCAAAGAGGTCTGGAAGACATAGTTAATTACTTCACTAAACTTAGAACACTTTGGGAAGAATTGAATTCTTCCTATGGGGGACATGTTTGTTCATATGGAGCTCTTCCAAAGTTCATAAAAGATCATATATTATTTCTATTTCTTAATGGGCCAAATGAGTCCCATTCCACAGTCAAAAGCACTATCATACCACCTATAAGTAAAGTCCACTCTGTGAGCACATGATTTTTGCACCAAGCAAATAATTCCAAAATTAAAATAAATATGTTTTTGAGTGCAATTACTTGCTTTGCTTGAAATTAGTTATATTTCTGTGTGTTTGAATAAGTAAAAATTAGAAAAAAATCAAAAATAGTAGTAATTAGTTTGTTAGTTTAGTTAATTAGAAAAATTAGCAAAATAGCTTAAATAGGAGAAAATAAAGGAAAAATAGCAGAAAAATTCCAAAAAATACTAGGAAATCAGAGTAGGTAGTAAATTAGTATTTATAATTTTTCATAAAAAGAAAGAAAAAAAAGTATAAAAAGAAAATACCTAAAAATCATTAAAATCAGAAAATACAAAAAAAATATAAGTTGTGTAATGAACTGGGCCAACTGAAAGTCCAAATTGTTTGGCCCAGCATATTGGCCCAAAGAGACGGCCCGCCTGGTTTTACAATCATCTTGATCTCGGCCGTCCATTTGATATATCCAACGGACGAGAATATTAGGAGAATTGTTGGTATAATTGAATAATTGGGAGTTAATCTGAGCCGTCTGTGTGATTGGATCCAACGGCTGGAGACTTTAGTCTCATAAATAATCAACCGAACGGTGTCGTTTAGGTAAC